>MU106446.1:6126-112823 GCA_012274485.2 Sinapis alba
CACTTTATCTCCCCCACCCACATCTGCGAGAATCTATCAAGAAAATCTTCATCTTTCACAATTCACACTCACAACCCTATCTAATACATTTAATGTTATGAGAGATCGGTCGGAGGAGAATCATTGATAAGTCTAAAGTATGATTGCAGAACTAGTTTGAGTATACCATAAAAGCAAGAGTAATGATATTGAAATTCCATTAGTTATAAAAGTATATAATAAATCACCTAGCTAGTACGAACTTAAAAAAAAAAAGGGTTACTAATCATGTACGTACGTAATGTATATGACTAATCTAAAAGTATATGTATATCTAGAAACTTCGGTGAAATAAGGAAAGATACATGCATATGTTATATTTGTAATTTTGTATTTCATAAGGAAAGAGACAGGGTTACTAGGGACTACCCGAACTAATGATAGAGGCAAGAACACTTGATATGCTGATGAGCTGTAGACAGAAGAGGAAAGGGGCAACAAATCTCCAACTTGCAAGACAAAAATAAAAGCCAAATCTTATATACAAATAAAAAGAGAAATGATAATATTCTCCGTAAAGGAAAGCAATTGGCTTCTTTGTCTTTTTATTGAGATAATAAATTGTTATCTTCTTTGTGAGTTTCCTTCATTCTATATAAAATATAGCATATATATACTATGTGATAATTTAATATATCACAATACTACAATAAAACTAACCACAGATAAATTCCGCATCAAGTTTTAACATCCGTTAGCAAACCCAACAGAATTTGTCTATATTTCGTATTTTAGAATCGATCTAATCATTTGCTCAAATTAGTCCAAGATATGTTTAAAACGATCACATAAACAAATGCAAATGAATTTTCAGAATACAGTAAAACTTGATCCACAGTCTTAGACCAATAGATGAGTCCTCAACCACTAACTTTTCAAAAAAAACTTAGTCTTTTCGAAACATCTTTTGAGTCTAACTAACAAGAACCAATTGCCGCAACTTCTTCCACATGACATGTCTCTTTGTCTAAGAACCACAATATACATTGGTCATTGGAGGCCATGGTTTACCTGGAACACATATATTTATATGTAGAACAATATTGGATTCACATATTTTATTCAATGAAGTCGATTATTTAACCGTTATTTTTCAAATTCCACCTCAATCTTTTCGAAACATATTTTGAGTCTAACAAGTAGGAACCAATTGCCACAAATTATACCACATGACATGTCTCTTTGTCTAAGAACTAAAATATACACTGGAGAGAGAGCATATTTCACCTAGAAACACACACACACACATATATATATATATATATATGTAGCCTATTAAATCAGTAAAGGTAATACGTATATTAACAAAAGTATATATATACCTATCTAGATATAAATTTTAGATCTTGGCAAATCTCGATTTATTATTATTTTATTAAAGTAGATGGAAACTTTATGATAAAAATGACAAAGAAACGTTTATATATACAGCCACCAAATTTTATCTAGTCCACAAGAATATTTCTCCCTCTCACAACAGTCAACACAATCTTATTAAATAGAGAGAGTAAGAGAGCCAAGAGATTGGCCTAGGTTAAGGGGGCAGCCTACGTCGACAACTATAAGAATTTTATATTTTTATCCACAATTGAGAGAGAAGTATACATTATAAAGAGAGAAGGTGAGGAAAGGAAAGTGATCATATCATAAAGGACTGATGATGATGAGAAACGTAGGGAGTTCGAGCTCCGGCAGCAAAGGCATAGCTGCGGTGGTCGGCGTAGGACCAAAGCTAGGACGTTCAGTCGCTCGAAAGTTCGCACATGAAGGCTACACCGTCGCCATTCTCGCCCGAGATCTAGGTTTTACTCCTCTTTTGTATCGATTTCTCTCTACTTATACACACACATACACTAGCAGCAGAGATTCAATGTATATGTATATGTATGTGCCTTTTTCTAATGTGCCCACGGGATTTTCTTTCTCTATTTATTTTATTCCAAAGAAGATAAAGAAATTGCGGCAGTTTTTTTTTAAGAGTTATTTTAGATTTTTTTTCCTTATTTGATATAATTAAGTCAAAGGTGCTTTCTAATATATATTTTTAATGTATTTTTTGTTAGAAAGATTCCAGATTTGTTTAGTAAGATTTCGAGTTTTACATGTTTACATTGCCGTAAGCTTAATTGGTTGGCAACCAGACTATATTTTTTTTTTTAAATAAAAAATTTACTGTTTTAAGTTTTACTCTGAGTTGGTAACTACAGATAATAGACTAAAATTTTCTTCTTATACATTAAATAACACACAGCAAAGAAGCTTTATCAGTTTCTGCAACATGCTAGCTGAACTAAGCTTTTTTGAACAAGTTGACTGAAAGCTTATCTAATTAATTTCAGAATATTCGACAAAAATACTTGAAACAGTTGGAGTTTTATTCTTCATCCTGTTCGCTAATGAAAAATTATTTACTTACCTGATTTCTATTTAATGCTAAGAGTTGTTTGTCCATTTAAGTCTTCTTTTTGTGTGTAATTGTTAAATGTCCATTTTAAGTCTTACCTTTTTCATTCAACTTAGAGCACTAGCAGCAGTGACTTTTTAATAAGAGTCTTTAGCTACATTAATATTAGAAAAAGAAAAGAATAGTAGGAGAGAGGGAATAAAAACAATGAGAATCGTCTTCTTATCTTATTGAGATACTTTTTTTGACTGTAAAGAAATTTTGCTATGTGTCTTTCATTTATTGTATGATTTAAAATTTTTACTTTAAATTTTAATTATTCACTCAAATTATCACCAGAAAATAATATAAAATATGTGAAGAGACTCTATGTGAGAAACTTGTCGTTGATGATGTCCTTAATACCTTCTCTCATATTCTTACTCGGGCTTTTTACCAGTCACACCCATGTACTTATATTAATCACAGAACGGTGCTAAATAGAAATATAATACTTCAACTAATTCTCTTGATATATATGGTCGGCAAAATTGTGCAGGCAGGTTATCTAGAGTGGCTGAAGAGATAGCGAGGGAAGAGAAAGCGCAAGTGTTTGCTATAAGAATTGATTGTGCGGATCCAAGAAGCGTAAGAGAAGCCTTCGAAGGAGTGTTGTCGTTAGGGTTTGTTGAGGTTTTGGTGTACAATGCTTATCACTCTTCTTCTTCTTATACAAGTCACCTTCCCACTTCATTCACCCACATTCCTTTCCAATCTTTTCATACTTCTATTTCTGTCTCTCTCTTCGCTGCATTCCTGTGCGCCCAACAGGTATACCTTTGTCTAAATTAAATACTTCAAATTACTAATTTTCTGTATTTTATGGCGATTTTGTTATGATAATGTGTTTCGACCTATAATTTATCCACTTATGGAGAACAAAAAAAACTTGTTAGTCTTATTGGAGTCATAGACTTGCAATATTTTGGTTAAAATGAATAAGATCATTTATGTCGTAACTATGAATATATTTTATAGATTTAATCATTTGTTGATGCATACTAGGTGTGTATAATATTGCTTTTATTTTATATATGAGTAATCTTTAGCCAAGAGTGAGTGATTTCTACATTTCAAACTTTTTTGATAGATTTAATCATTTTTTTGAGGTAATAGTTGTGTAAAATTTATTATAAAATATTATTTTAGTCTGTAGGGTATATGTGGTAATATTGAGTGATTTCGACAACTCGATTTTTATGTAAAGGTTGACCCAAAAAAGTTAACAAAAAAGGGAATTTTACGTAAAGATAATTTCCTCTTGTTTTTTTTTTTTTTGTTCAAATGATAATTTCCTCTTGTTATAAGGCTTTAAATTCATTTGATTTTACTTGTAAGGTTATTCCCGGGATGATGGAGAAAGGGAAAGGAACAATACTCTTCACCGGTTGCTCGGCGTCATTGAATGGCGTTGCTGGTTTCTCCGAGCTATGTAATTCTCTTTTGAATATCTGCAAAACGAAAATATGCTTTTAATAATGGATATTAATAACTAAAGAAATATTTGAAAATGGAACAGGCTGTGGGAAATTTGCGTTGAGGGCACTTTCTCAATGCTTAGCAAGAGAATATCAAGCTTTTGGAATACATGTGGCTCATGTTATCATCGACGGTGTGGTTGGACCTCCAAGGTACGAAAGTTATATGGTCAATAATTACATTATATTTATATATATACTTATTTATTTATTTATACAAATTATCTACAAAAGTAGGGAAAATAATAGAAGACGAAATTAGAACCACAATATCTGTATAGAAAGGTGTTTTAAACTTTTTCTACATTCCACAAACGGCATTGTTCTGATCCGAACCCACAAGATTCTAAGAATCGCTAATATATATGAGCATCCGCAACAGAGAGTCCTTAAGAGGAGTTTTTAGTAAAACATAATTAAATAATCAGTATATTTCACAAAAATCTAAGAATTCGATCTTTAAAATCTTTAAATAAGGATCGGTCCTTATACTATTTGCGACACGTGGCGGCATGCGATTGGTTAAAAAACTTTTATTATTTTTTTAGTCTGAAAAAAGAAAAAAAAAAGATTTTAAGGACTCCACAATGGTGACTCCATTGTGGATGCTCTAAAGAACCTTTTCACCATCGGTCTTTAGTAGACAAATTCTTTTAATTGGCACATTAGAGCATGATTAATCCAAAAATTGAGGGATTTGTGGAGAAAAAAACTTTTTTGTCTAAAAAATAAAAGAATGAATCAATTTCGAGTCGTCATGTGTCATTGGAATCCGTAAACAGTGCAAAAAAAAAAACATAAGAACCGGTTCTTAATTAACCATTTTAAAAAAACTGATTCTTACACTATAAGAATCATCCCCTAACAGCCTCTTTAATCATGGTCTAAGAAACAAATAGCATTGGATAAGATAAAATTCTGAAAAATGTACTTTCAGAGAAACAAACATCACAGTGAGAGGAGTGGTCGCAGAGCAATCATGCAACGTTAGAGGCGAAGATGGAGAAGGAGAAGGCGAAAGCTCGGGAGTGATGGGAATGGATCCTGATGTATTGGCTCAAACATATTGGAGCCTTCATGTTCAAGATCAGAGAGCTTGGACTCAAGAACTCGATATCCGACCATCAAACACAAGGTTCTAGTAGTTAAACATGATTTGATTCGATTAATATATATATATATGATTTGATTCTTCTGGTTTCTGATTTTATTAAATGTTATTTTGGTCTTATGGTATGGTAAGTATGTGTAATCATTTGATATGTATATTCTTGCATTTGGAATGTAAAATACTAAAATATGTTACAAAAGGTTTTGGTTTGTGATTGGTGTGAATGGTCTATCAATCTCATATCATAACTTTTGCGTTTTTAGTTTGCATAACTTTAGGGATGATGTTTGGTCTTGTCGGGTAAGATTTGATCTTTAATTGTGGCGTTTAAGTTCAAAAGGGTACAAAATGACTCCGTGTTTAAATTTAGGACACAAGAACGGATCCGACATGTCATGTGAATGGACATATATAATCTGATTGATTACAAATCAAAATATGGACCCCCTTTAAAGAAGCAATCGTCCTTTAAGTGTAGTCACGTCCAAGAACTTCTCGGGGTCCATTTGTTTCACAGAAGAGTAAAAACATTGAATGACAATCATCAAAAGAATATGAATATAGATATGAAAAAAGGAGTAATAATACGTTTTGATCAACAAGACAGAGAGAGTTCTTTGACTACACATGAATTGAGCTAGCATTGTGTTCTTGTATTGCTTCAAGGAGACTGTTGATTCCATACTTGGTTGGTGATACAATAATGATAAATGAGTTGAAGGGGTGAAGATTTTCGTATTAATAGTTCAAGTAACAAAGAGTTCGGACAATTACAAGAATTAGAGATGTTTGCTTATACAGATCGTCTAAACAAATATCTCTCTATTTTGGTGTTTGATGGTCAAAGACGAGCTGTTCTGAACAGTGTAGGTCGTCTTGAGAGGGAGCTCTCCTTTTCTGCCCTTTCCGTACTTTTCGTACGTTTTTGACTGTCATTCCAATGAGTCTGACACTCTCTTTTTATAGGAAAGTATACTTTGTCTTCTAGTAAGGTCATTATTTTGGTTGACGGGCCGAGCCTAATTTTGGGCTTAGCTTTTGTTGGACTCGTACTAAGCCCATCTCCAACAGAGGCCACACAAATAGTACACTAAAAAGTTACAACTCTCTAATGAATCCTACCTAAGGTGTGAAGAGAACACAATTTCCTACCAAAACAAATTTTCGACATCTCTCATGGCTATGGCTGGCACTAAGTTAAGACCTAAGAGCATGTTTAGGAACATTATTTATTAAGTTAAGAGATGATCTTACATAAAACTATGCTTGGGTATTCATTCGGGTACCGGATCGGGTTCGGATTGAATATTTTGGATTTTAGATAATTTGGATATAGGAAAATTAGTACCGTTGGGGTAATTATAAATTTTGGTTCGGGTTCGGTACTTGCCGGATCCGGATATTATCGGATATATCCGAATGAACCAAAAAAAATCCGGTTTCGGTTTGGATTGACTTAATTTTACCCGATCATAACCGAAAATACATGTTTCTAATCCGAAATATCCGGTTAAAATCTAGTTTTTTATTTCCAAACATGTACAAGAACATCCAAAAGTAACTAAAGTATCTAAATTATCCAAAAATAACTAACATATTTAAAATATTATTATAATTTTCAATATTATAATTATTATAAGTATTAATATAACTAATATTTTTATATATATATTTGTACTTCAAATATTTTTTGGATACTCGTAATTTTCGGGTTTGGTTCGCGTTCGGATCCGGTTCTTCGGATATAGGAAATTATGTACCGTTCAGATATATACGTTGGATCGGGTTCGGTTCGGTACCTTAAAATTCGGATCGGATCCGGTTCGGAACTTCGGATCCGGATAATTTGCTCAGGCCTACATAAAACTACTTCACTGCTCCTATCATTTATCATGAGAAGCCGGTAAAGATCACATGAAGGAAATTACATAACCGCAGAGAAAGTCCACCAATATATAAATTCAGCTCAATGTATTTCTCAGCCCAAAGCAAAAAAGAAAAATGTAAGCCCGTTAACAAACACATTTTGGGAAAAGAAAGACTCACATGCATTTATCAAAGGATGAACTTTTCACCTTAGACCATCATTAACGGGGTTCCTTAAGCCCGTCTCTTAATATTATTAGGATTAAAAAAAAAAGGAAAATAGCAATTACCTTAAGAAGCGTCTCTTAATCAAGCGACAGAAGAGACGACTCTTGTAGGACACACGTCGCTTTCTCTTGCTTCCTGTTGATTCTTCTTCGGCGATGAGAGAATCAGACTCCGCGCTTTATCAGCTGCTGCAATTGTTCCGATTAGCTCTTCCTCCTCCTCTTTCACGTGGGACGACGTCTTCGAGCTCGTAGCTTAGCAGAGATCCTTCCACAAGTCAGATTCTTCATCATCCGTCCTCGTTGTCGGTGAGTTATGTCTGAATCTCCAATTGCTCAATCATTCATACACATCGGTGAGTTTTGAATCTATGATGGTTCTGTATTTGAATCTCATTCTCTCGACATATATTTTTTGTTTTGTTTTGTTTTGTTTCAGCTTGTAAACTTGCTTGATTTTTATGCTATTTGGATTTGTATGCTTTCATGACATGTATTACTATTTCTCTATATGCGTACATAGTCCCTAAGTTATTGTGTCCCTAAGTTTGGTAGGAAAGTTTATGTTTGCTTCCAATGTTGTGTGCTCAATTAGCAGAATAATCTCTGAGAAAATTTGACATTTAATAGCTAGCTAATTGCTGCAGGATTCGTGGTGCTTGTCTTTCATTTTAGGAGTCTCTGACTTATGGAATCATCTTCTGTTTACGAGCTGAATAGTTAAGAAAGCTATCTTTTGTCATTGATATTGGTTCTTATGATCTTGTGTTACGCTAGTGATGCTATGAGCTCTGTTCGTTCTGAATGAAACATGGCTCTCTTTTTATCTAATCTAGGATTATGGTGTTCACATGAATGGGTATGTAGAAAAGAGATGGAAAAAAGTTTCTCTGGATAGGTAAGAGAAGTCTCATAAAATCTACTTATCCAGGAATGCTTGATCATCTAGTTGCTGGAGGATTGGTAAGATTCTCTACATCTTATACTTGTTCATGGCTGTAGAAATTATGTACTAGTGATTATAAATTCTTATTTGAGGGAACCAAACCATAGCCTCACGGGATTAGCTGCGGTGATAATCTAGGTAAGGAATGTGAAGAAGAAGCTGGTATATCCAAAGCCATTGCTGATAGGTTAAGACATTCTCATTCTCAGTCTTTTAACTATATCATGTGTTAGTAGCTTTCAGTGTTGTATGTAATTGATTTCTCTCTTTTGTTGAATGATGTTAGGAGAAAGGGATAGAAACTTTCCAGAAGTCTCTTCCTGATGTAAAAGTCAAGCAAGTTTTCTTCTTTGATCGATCTTGATGGTAATCTAATCTCTCTTTTTGCATCATAATCCATGCTTAGTAGTAGTTTCTATTCTCCCAACTAGTTTGTTTGCTTTTGCTAATATTCAGAGCAAAGGCATTGAATACAATAAACGTATTAGAGGATAATTGAAACTGCATATGTAATAACATGTGACTGTTCTCGTTTCTGAGCTGGATTGTTTTGGAACAATCTTGAGTCTCTATGCTGTCTAGGCTTGATGTTAACTCCGGACAACTTACGTTTCATGTGCTTTGAATGTTGGGTGAGTGACAATTTTTTTTTTTTTTTAAGAACCCTTAAATAAGAGATTTCCATTGGAGCATAAATTTTTTGTGTCTCTTAAATAGGTCTCTTATATAATATTTAATATTTAAAAATTATTAAGAGACTCAAAATAAGTTTTGGGGTTAATGATGCTCTTAGAGACTTTTTAAGCAACCTAAATAACTACACCACAGCTAATTTTTGTTATAAGTCCAATCAACCACCTACTTGGTGGGCTTTAACCCAAGGCTGCCCCTGACGGCAGGCACTATACAAACAAAAAGAAAGAGATGTTTTAGGACAATGCAACAACATAGCTAGAGCAAACTAAAAATGGCTGCAATGCTCAGAAATTACTTTCAATACAAACTGGTTTTGTTCGGCTAATATAATCTAATCTAATCGTACACGCTTTGATTACTTCAAACGCTTCAAGATTACGCTCTGATTACTTTATACGCTTCAAGATTATGCTACGAAAGCTCACAAAACAATTGAGAATTATATGAGTAACCTAAAGAAACAAACTCATTAATCAATCATTACATTATAATTTTTAATAATAAGTATCCATACAAGTTCAACGAGACTCTGATGCAAAAGGAAGCAATCAAGATTCATAAACCCTAAATAGATAAACCCTTGAGCAGACGAGTGACTTTATCTACAAGAGAGTCTTCGTCATCATCATCATCGTCATCCTCGTCGTCATCTTCATCTTCGTCATCATCGAAGTCTGAATTTGAATCCGTGGAGTCATCTTCACTCCATTCGCTATCATCTCCACTGTTTCAAATTAATCAAAGAATAAGATCAGAAACTATGATTACATCGGAAATATATATGCAAATTAATACCTCAAGCTCCGATCATCTTCTTCATCATCATCCTCATCATCATCATCATCTTCTTCTTCCCCCTCGTCTTCTTCGCTAGTGATGCCATCAATATCATTTTCTTCGTCTTCGTCCTCCTCATCGGAGCTACAAATATTGATAATCTCCTTCTCATCCGCCATGGAACTTTCAAAAAAAAAAAAAAAAGCAAACGGCTTTTGAATATTTTGGGGGATATTTTTAGTAAAACTGTAAATATTGTCGGAGCCCCGACAGAGACTCTTCAACTGGATCTGCTTGTCTGTCGTAATTACAGTTGGATCCTTTTTTAAATGAATTCTGTTTGTGTAATTTTCTTTATGTAACAAAAATACCTCATCGTTATTTTCCCTCTCTCTATTTTGTTTAATGTTAATGTACAGCAATTGTTGCTCAAAAAAAAAAAAAAAATACAGCAAATGATAAGATACGAATAATTATTTTAAGTGAATAACAGATTTTAACGTCATTTCCTTGATATTAAAATGAGATTACAAAGTTGTTACATAACATTAAATCTATCTATACTATTATTTGCGAAGTGATTTTTCGCATTCGAGTTCTCATGTTAAAAGTTGGAGCGGTCAATATCGTTTATACCCTTAATGAATAAAATATAAAAAATACATAAAAGTAAAAAACGAATTTCAAATTTAATAAATTAGATAATTGATTAAAATTGAAAATAATAAAAATTATCTAAAATTTAAAAATATATTTTTTAAAAAAACAATAATTCTTATATATATTGTGTTATTATCTGAAAAATATATTAATTAAAAATTAAAAATCAAAATCAGAAAATACAAAACTAAATATTATTCAAATAAAATTCTTAGTTTTACATAATTGCAAATAGAATATTGAGTGATTTTAAAATTTTATTTAAAATAATGAATATAGTTATAGTAAAATTTTCAAAAAAAATATATTATGTAAGAACTTTTAAATAAAGATATAAATAATAATTTATCATTATAGATTTTAATTAATAATGTATGTATTAATAAATAATTATAAACGCTTAAGCCCGCATGTGCAGGCAAAACACCTAGTTATTATTATTTGAAAACCTTTTCAAAAGAAAAAACTTAAATTATTAATGTGCCTTACACACTAAATATGACCGATCCTAAACCTAGCCGAGTGAAACAATGACTTACAACCTCAGAAAAGAAAAGAAAAAAAATTAGATCAAATTTGTGAGAAAATTATTAAAAATTTTACTAAATTGTCTATAACTTCTAAAATTTTATGTATACTAAAAATCAAAAGCTTTAACATTTATGTGATATTTATCACCAAAAGTTGTATCATTTTACTTTACTGTTTCTACGTATATGCACAGTGGAATCGACGGCTACTATTTAACTACTCCCTCTGTATTATTATAAATGGTTTTTAAGGTTTTTTCACAAAGATTAAGAAGATACAAAAATTTATGTGATTTATCTTGGTTATATAAAAGTAGCATTAAATAAAATTAGTTCAACCAATTAGAAAAAATTATAGTATTTTGTAATTGGTCACAAATCTCAATTAATATTAAATTTTGTCTTGAAAAGTGAGAACACCACTTATTTTAAAACAAAATAAAAATTCTTAAACAACACTTAATTTGATACAGAGGGAGTACTATTCAACATCAGAATCGGCCCATGATCTTCATGTTTATTAACTACTATTCAAGTTCCTAACTCTTGTGACATTTATTGAAAACTCTTAGAAGTTGGATGGTTAGCGCCAAGCTTCATTCCGAATTAGACATATGAGGATCTCAGCCCAAGAACACCAGTAAAACAGTAGGCTTATAGGCTTCTTCAGTTTTGTTCAAATGGGCAACTCAAAACATGCAATTTTATGTGGGTTACGCAACTAGATCAATTTCCTGACAAGAAGCGGATTAGTTTTATGCTGGGAATGCATATTCCAGTTATCATCAGTAATAACCAACAACTAACAAGAGATTTTTACTAGTAGGACTGTTTCTATAGTCAGTTCATTTGGTAGCCCATCATAAACAAGTGAAACATTAGCTAATGTCCCAAAATTTAAAAATAACTTACTTAAAACATAGATCATTAATTTATATAGATTTAGATATTGTTAAAATCCTTGCTAAATTATTTATATCCCTCATTTTGGTAGACCGGTGATACTAAACTGGTTATGATGCTTTTCAAGACTTAAGATTTAAGACCGTTCTTTTAAAAGAGAAAAACAGTAGGAGAATAAGATGTGTATCAAAATCCCAATCAAGAAGTCATGTCAGAAACATCCTCAATCATCATAAGTTACCAAATTTAGAAACTATCCTCATCCTCTACAAACTAACACACACTTCTCTTTTTAGCTACACTTCTCTTTGTTTCTTCTCAGCTTTCATCAGAAAAGACAAAGCCAATATTAAACCCCCAATTGGTTCAAAGCTCTTGGGAGAGAAGAGATCTCATACATATTCTGAACTTTCTAAACACACTCTAATGAGCCTTGATAGTGCGGCTAGACACACCATGTAACAATTTCACAAACCCCAGAAAACTAAGTTTTCCATCGGTATGTCTAAGCCAATCATGAAGCACTGCATGGACCGGTACAGAAGGACCAAGACCAAGTTCCTGAAAATAAGTTCAACCAATGAGTTAACTATAACATTATCAGACTTAAACACACATTGCTGTAATAAAAAGGACAGACCGAAGCGAGTTCATCTATCATGATGGGTCTGTTTCCTTCCTTTTCAAAAAGCTCATAAGCACAACGAGCGTGTTGTTCCCATCTATCAAGAGCTTCTAGCTGATGAACACTCAGTGCTGCTGCACAGAACTCTTCAAAATCCATTCTTCTATACTGAAGAGCACTCAGCTACAGACAATCCACAAAAAGATGCAATTCCCAAGTCAAAATGTTGCGATTTCAAACATTAAAATTGTTCAGTTTAAGGCTCTTACTTGTGCTAAGAATTCAGGTATACGTGAATCCTTCATTGCGTCTGTTGCCATTTTCATCAGAGACTAACAAGAAGAGTTTCAGCCAGTGTCATGATAATAACCAAAACTCAGATGGAAGATATAAAAAGCTTACAGATTTGATGTTTTCAAGACTTATTGTTCCGTTCTTGCTAGGTTCTAGTAAAGCAAACTGCTCCCGCAGATAAAACAGTTCATCAACCGTAAGTGTTTTTGACAAGGCCTGCAAGAAAATGGTAAAATGGTAAGCAAAAAAAACAGAAGCACGTAGACAAAAAGAGGCTCACCCTTAATGCAGCTTTACGGAGAGACGATGATCGTAAATAAGCTCTCAAAAGTTTGAAAACAAGAATATCCAATGGAACCTTTGCGTCATTTGAGTCCTTTATCCACGGATGACCTGAAACAATGGAAAAGATTACACAATCTTTCCCCATTTTCAAACAGTTTTTTCTTGTATGCTTTCTACGTTACTTACTCAAGGCCTGAGCAGCTGTTAGTCTTTTACGAGGGTCTTTATTTAGCAACCGCTTCACAAAATCTCTTGCCTCCGAAGATAACAAAGGCCAAGGAGGGTCTTCGAAAGTGGGATCTGCTTTTAGAACGGCACGAAAGATTCCTGATTCGGTCCTAGCCCAAAACGGTCGGCTTCCACATAATAGAATATAGACTATCACACCAACACTCCAAATATCAGCTTCTGTGCTGTAAGATCTATGTAGAACTTCAGGTGCTACGTAGTAAGCACTACCAACAATGTCATTGAGCCTCTCATCTGCAAATGGAATGTCGTAAACAAATGTTGGTCGTCTAGATTGTGAAATCTAAGAAGAAGACAACTTTCTTTTTTAACCTGGTCTCACGTAATCTGACAAGCCAAAATCTATTGCCTTAAGTTGAGAGGTGTCTTCCTTTGAGCTATAAAGAAAATTCTGATCCAAACAGTTTAAGTAAGCATCGTGATGAAACATCAAACGTATAAGTGGGAAGCAAAGAGCTTTTTAATCACCTCGGGTTTGAGATCACGGTGTACAACACCTTGGAGATGACAAAAGGCAACCACATTCAATATCTGAATCATAACAGTCTTTGCATCCTCCTCCGTGTACTTCCCACCTCTGCACATAAAACACCACCAAGTTCGATATTAAAAAAACGATTCCAATCTTACTTGTGAAGTGTAACAACATCATCCATTTACCTAGAGAGTATTCTATCCAAAAGCTCTCCTCCTTCACATAGCCTACAACAACAAAGATTACTTGTTAAGACTCTCTCCAAGGATGATTATGTAATATAAAATCTAAGCTAAAAAGAGAGCTTACTCCATGACAATATAGACATTGTCATGATCCTCATAGGCATCATAGAAATGAGGAAGGTTGTTATGACCAGACAAAGCTCTTAGTATCTTCACTTCTCTCCTCACATCTTCAATAGCAATAGCCGTCGTCATCTACACAAACAAATTACAAGCAATGAATCCAAACAGAACTCGTAAGAAAGAAAGAATCAGAAGAAGAAAAAAAGGACGAACCTTTGATTTGGGAATAACCTTAACAGCGACTTGTAGTCCTTTGGTATCACCTTTCTTAAACTTAGCAGCACAAGTGTACCCAAAATGACCACGACCCACTTCGTCACCGACCTCGTACTTACTCGAGAAGCCTTTGGAGAATCCGAAGCTTTTATCCAAACCCACTTCCGCTTCGCTGCCTTCCGGGATCGCCTTCACGGAGCCCTGCCGTCTCGCCAAAACAGCTCTGATGTGTTTTGCCGGAGACGGAGGAGGAAACGGCCGTTTGAAGAATCGCTTCGGCGTGGAGTTTCCACTAGTCGCCGGAGATCTCGCCGGAGTCTTCTTGGAGAAGAAGGAGTGAGCTGGACTCGGACTGTAGAAGGGGAAGAAGGGAGATTTCTTACCGTCATTGTTGGCGGCAGATTGCTCTCCGTTGTCGCCGTTAGGGTTAACGGAAGGAGGAGGCTTTACGGATTCTGACGGACTGTTAACTCGATCGGGGCTTGGAGACTTCGAATGACAGAGACCCATCACGAACCTCTCGCATCAACACAGTTCAAATTTTGAAATCTTGAAAACGAGAAACTGAGTTTGTGTTTGTTAACTCTTCTCTTTTCTCGATTTTTATATTTGGATTGCTTCGTCTTCTTTCTTTGGAAGGATCTCCTTTGTCGATGGCGACATATTTGGATCCAAGAGAATAAGTTAAACACTGAAACTACAACTTCGCTTTTTTTTTACTTGCATTAAACCACTCTACTAATTATACTGTAATTAACTTCATATCAGTACACTAATTACAAAATAAATACATACAAAGACAAAGACCAGACTAGAAAATAGGAGAATTGGTGAAAAATATCCGTTTTTTTTTAATAGTGTGAATAGTTTTAAGGGGGTGTATAATATTTTGTGTAATTTATAATAATGAATTTATAAAATTTGGCATTGTCCCAATCAAGAAAATAAAGTCTAACTAACTTCATTAAATACTACTTTTATTTGAATAAGTTATTTGGGAAGGGGATTTACAGTTGCCAATTTAATATGGACATTAATATTTATACGTACAGAGAGATGCATTTAAAATCCTGCCAACTCTTGAATGTGCACAAGATTTTCTATCCGGATAACCTTCTTGGTGAGGCCGTTGAATCAATCTAACATTTGTAATTGCATATTATGGATTTAACGATTTTCAGCAGAGCTAAGTAGGTTTTTTGAATTACTTAGAAAATTTTATTGTTTTAAACTTGTACTTTTTCCAACAAAAAAAAATTCCATTTAAAACAAAATGTAGCATTTTCATAGTTTTAGCACATAATATATTTTTAAAAATATGATACTTTATGATTTAAAATAAAAACTTGATTAGAAAAAAAAGACCTAAAAGCTTAGATAGAAGAACTGTAACTCATCTAACTTCAGAAAAGAAATCATATGCTAATCAACCATACCACATTAAATTCTTATTTTTGTCAACTGCAAGTCACATATCTATATTATTAGGTTTTGGAATATGGGTTGTTATATGATAAATACATTAGCAATAGCATAACGATAGTAGAGACAACTTGAACATATCTTCTGATACATTTTGTTAAAACACATTTATAATGACTTATACCACTTATGAATATTGGGACCCATTAAAGTAGATGGTGGTCCAGCTAGTTAAATAAACAATAATCAAATAGACAAATATTACTCTCTCACTTCCCGAAAATAATATTTTCTGAATTTTATTTTTGTTCTATAAAAGTAAATTTGTTATAATTTTAAAATATTTTTATATACTTTTAAAAATTATTTATTGTAAATATTTGAATTGATTAAATTTTATAAATAGATAATTATTGAAAAGTGTATAAAAATAAATAATAAATTAGACTGTAATGTTATATTTTCAATAAGGGTGAAAATCTTACTTCCATTCTACTTTAGGGAATGAAGATAGTAGTATATAAGTAGGTTTGCTCCTTCCTTAATTAACGCTATTGCCATTTGGATATTGTGGTGGGGACTTTGTGATGTGTGCGATGCTTCCTCTAATTCAGTTTCGTTATGGTCATTGGTCAACTATTCTCACGTCACGTACACTACACACAACCTAAAATGTAGTACTATATGCAACTGCTACTCGTAGAATTTGACGATCTAAATGTCAGCTACGTGCTGACAAAAAGAAAATGTTAGCTACGTTACTGGCGGAAAATTATTATTCAACTGCTTGAGGTTTCATGTTTGTTAATGCAGTGAAGACTAAGTTTTAGAAACTGAAAAAATAACAACTTAAAATATACATGTATCAGTCATGATACTACATAAAATAGTATATGAGGTGTTACGTGAAATGAATCTGTATAGCTAACTTAAAGATTGGAATTGGAATCGATTTAGAACTGAACTAAAGATTATTTGGAGACTAAGCAAACTATGATTTAGTTTGGAAAAAGATAAATCATCAAGAAAAGATTTCGAAAAAGCTTTGAACAAGATTTAAAAATATTCTATAAAAAAGATTTGAGAATATTTCTTCTTTAAGAAGTTGGCAAGACTTAACCATGAAATCTACTAGTATAAGTAGAGAGAGTCGTGTCTTGTATTATATACCACCTCAAAAGAAGGTTGTAAGCATAAGAATTTTGGTGTTGAATAAGAGTAGACATAAAACATAAGGGCTAGAGGTCATGAGTGGTGGTTCTTGGGTTAGTTTGAGTGTTATGTGTTAGTCAACTCAAAAGAGTTAATAATACACTTTTTATAATTTGTATAGAGAAGCCCTCACTATTTTCTGTTACACTACTTTGTGAAATAAATAAAGCATAGTACTTGTTCGTGTTCTCTATTATATCACACATCTTGTACTTTCAATTGGTATTAGAGCGGATTACCAAAGTCACTAGTGAGATACTGAAGGCAAGAGGAATGACATAGTACATCAGGAAGCATGGTGGTTAGTTGAAGCAGTGTGTCATCGTTGTATTCTAAAACTCAATCATCAAGTGGGAGATTGTTAGTGCAGTGAAGATTGAGTTTTAGAAGCTGAAGAAAAGCAACTCATCAAAGTGTCCATGTACTAGTCGTGAAGTACTACATGAAATAATACAAGAAGCATTATGTAAAGTGAAGTTGTGTAGCTGACTTAAAGACTATAATTAGAGCCGACTAAGAGCTGAACTAACAATTACTTGGAAGCTAAGTTATGATTTACCTTGGAAAAAGTAAATCATCAAGGAAAGATTTCCAAAAGGCTTTGAATAAGATTTGAAAATATTCCATAAGAAAGATTTGAGAATATCTTTTCCTTAGAAGTTGCCAAGGGTGAACCACAAAATCTACTAGTATAAGTAGAGAGAGTTGTGACTTGTATTATGTACCACCTCAAAAGAAAGTTGTAAGAATAAGAGTTTTGGTGTTGAATTATAGTAGACACAAAATATAAGGGCTAGGGGTCATGAGGTGTCATGAGGATTATTGGGTTAGTTTAATCATTGAACGTGTTAGACTGGTGTTTTTGTTTGAGTGTGACATATTAGCTAGTTAACTCGAAAGGTAGTTAGTTTTTTTTTTCTTTTTCTTTTTTTTGATAACACTTCGAAAGGTAGTTAGTAATACACTTATTTTTGTATAGATAAATCCTCACTGTTTTCTATTGTTGTACTTTATGAATTAAATAAAGCATAGTAAATGTACATGTACTTTATGTAATGTTCATTAATTAATAAAACAATAAAACGTATATGATCAGTCATGATGAAATGAAAATTGTGCTTGGTTTTCTTGTTGTCGCATCCAATATTTTGAGAAGTCAATTCGAATTTTGTATTAGCTATCAGTTTACCCACCTATATTTGATTATTAGATTTTCAAATGCATGTCCATGTAGTGGTACGTACACATATTCATGTGTATCCATGTAGCCAATGTAGGATCGCTCAAAGAATTGCTGAACATAGTTACATATTTTTTGCAGCTATCTACAAAAATTTGTTGCAAAATCAAATTTGCTACATACGGAGCAAGACCACTGTGTCAAGTTGACTAATCAGAGGCTTAACATCTCATGAACCTACTATAAAATATTTTCGTGCAATAGAGAGTGAGTATTAGAAGTTGAAGAAAAATAACTCCTCAATGTGTTCATCTACCATCTACTAGTCGTGAAGTGTTACATGAGGTAGTACAAAAAGTACTACATGAATCAAAGTTGTGTACCTGACTTGAAAATTAGACTTGGAGGCCAACCTAAATCTAAAGTAGAGATTACTTGAAATCTAAGCAAATTATGATCTATCTTGGAAAATAAAATCATAAAGGGAAGATATCTAAAAGTCTTTGTAGAAGTATTGGAAATATTCCATAAAGATTTGGAAATACATACCCCTTGAGAAGTTGACAAGGAGAGACACGAAATCTACTAGTATAAGTACAGAGAATCGTGTTTTGTGTTAGGCACCACCTCAAAAGAAGATCAAAGCATAAGGGTTTGGTGTTCAATGTGTGTTAACACAAAACATAGGAGATAGAGGTCATGAGAAATCATGAGGTGTTATTGGGTTAAGTATAGATCCTTGAACGTATTAGGCTAGAGTCTACGTTTGAGTGGGACATGTAAGTAAACTTGATTGTAGGAGAAACTGTCACTATAATTATATTGTAGTACATTGTGAAATAAATAAAACATAATTTTTGTACGTGTTACTCTTTGTATTAGACCTATCTTGCACTTTGAGTTGGTATCACAATGTGTGAGCGTTGTATTTTAAAACTCAATTATCAAGGAGGAGATTTTTAGTGCAATGAAGACTGAGTTTTATAAGCTGAAGAAACTCTCAAGGTGTTCATCTACCAGTCGTGAAGTGTTACATGAAATAGTACAAGAAGTGTTATAAGAAGCGAAGCTGCATAGCTGAGTTGAAGATTGGAGCAGGAGGCCAGCCTAGAGCTAAAATAAAGATTATTTGAATGCCAAGCAAGCTATGATTTGCCTTGTAGAAAGGAAAATAATCAAGGGAAGATTTCCCAAAGGATTTTTAGAAGTTTTGGAAATATTCCATATAGGAAGATTTGAGAATATCTCTTCCTTGAGAAGTTGGCAAGGGTAAGCCACAAAATCTACTAGTATAGTAGAGAGAGTTGTGCCTTGTGTCTGGTACCACCTCAAAAGAAGATCAAAGCATGAGAGTTGTGGTGTTCAATGTATGTGAACACAAAACATAAGAGAAACCATGTTAGGTTAGTGTATCTATTTGAGTGTGACATGTAAGTAACCTCGAAAAGGAGTTAGTAATACACATTTTTGTAAGAGAAACCCTCAATATTATTCTGTTGTAGTACTTTGTGAAATAAATAAAGTTGACTATGTATTTCAGACCATAATAACTACTCTTTCTTCAGTAACTCTGTTAATGGCCTAGTAAACATTCCATAATTTTGAACAAATCTTCTATAATAACCCATAAGGCCTAGGAGTGTTCTCAAAATGTTCACTCTTATCCGGATTCCTCAAAATGTAAATCAGTAATAAAGAAAACAAAAATTTCATTCTCTTCTGATATATATAGAGAGAGAGATGTCCACCCTTACATTTTCTTTGTTTTCTTGTCATTGGCCATGTCAGAAGGAAGACGTTGCGGCTACTAGGCATGAGCATTTTATATGATACTCGAATCCGAACCTGACCTAAAAAAACTAATCAAAATCTGAACCGAAGTAGCAAAATATTTGAATGGGTATTAAGTTAAGAGAGATTGGATATACAAACGGGTAATATCTGAACCCGAATAGATATCCGAAAATAATTGAATATATGTATACTTACCCATATATTCCTAGTTTACTTATCTCATTTATTCAAAATATTTATATTGATGTTGTACATGGTTCAAAATCAGATAATACACATATAGTTGAAGACAAAATGCTTTGTTATTTACTTAAAATGCATGTAAGGTTCTTGTTTCATGCACCAATAAAAATTGCATTCAAATTCTCTAAACAACAACTAGATTAACGTCTTTCTATTTTCAAAGTTTTGTTTTCAAAACTATTCATCGCCTAACCTATTACAAATTTAAAAATCAGTTAAGTTAACTGTAAATTTTTAGGTACAAGAAACTTTAGCAATAAATAATTTGAATTTTTTAAAAAATCTAAAATATCCGAAATCAATCCAAAATAACCAAACCGGAACTAAAAGAATTCAAACCCAACTCGATATGTAAAAATACCAACGGTTTCTAGACCTCTGTACTGAATCCGAAAATCCAAAATACTCGACCCAAAGTTGAGCGGGTACTTGAACGCCCAAGCCTAGCAGCTGCAATCCACATCAACAAAATGACACTGGTGACGGCCAAATCATATGGTGATGAGAGAAAAATAGTTGTTGGGGACAAAACTTAGTTCCAGATTCCCGAAATGAGGTTGTTCTTTATTCGAGCGATACAAAGTATATCTAACCAAAACAATTAAATGATTGATGTGATCACACCATGGAATATTTCTTCAGTTTCATGCTTGAAATTTTGATCTCCGCCAATAATCGCAGCGTCTACATGCCAAACAAGGCCTTTATCGTTCTTTTTTAGCAACAAAAATACTTTCAGTAGTTTTATAATCTTGAAATATTTTCGCCAATACATCCAGTATCAGTCCAATACACAACAACATCAATTTTCTTGAACGTGATGACACAGTTCTGTGCGAAGAGTTGCAGAGGCCTAAGGCAAGTTTTTAAAATAAACTTATATACAATCATATATCTTTTGCATACAATCATGTTAACCGAATATATAGATAAAGTCTAAAATGTTTTTAAAAAATTACAGAATTATAAGCTTAACTATTAACTGAAGCTAGAATTATACTCTGATATAGGGGGGAAATTGATTTCCACGAAAGAGTTAATGAACTTACATGAAAGAGGACTTTGAATAGCATCTAAACCAACATACTATAAATGATTATTGATTTTGGAGGGTCCAAATAACACTATATTAATTGGACGTATGTGGCAAATGTTTTTTTTAATATATTGTATGTATGCCCTGGTGATAGTACCATTACATTATTGATATACATAATCTCCTAGTACTAAAAGTTGTTAATACTCAAAGGAGAGATCATCCACGTAAAATTAAAAAAAAATTGAACAATGAGAAACAGTTATTTGACCACGTCATATAAGATGAAGAGAAAATGGGCTTAGAGTGTGGTTTCAAAAAAATAAATCGGGCCTATGTCGAACGCAGCAACCAAGAGTAAATGTAAAATCGCAGGACATGTCCGAGCAACTTTCATGCCAGTAAGTTGTTTCATACGTTTTGCTTTTTTAATATTCGAAATCAGAGCCTCCGTACATAAAATAAATAAATAAGGGGAAAGTGGATCGTCCTGACGCAATCCTCTTTGAGGGATTATGTGTCCTTTTTCGGGTTTCCATTCAAAAGAATCATATATTGAACCGATGATATACACTCCATAATTAGTTGAACCCACTATGTCTCAAAACCCATCTTGTGAAGTAACGCCTGAATAAAACTCCACTCTACCCTATCATGCGCTTTACTCATATCCGTTTTAATTACCATAAACTTGTTTTGACATGACTTGTTAGTTCGTAACCCATGAAACATTTCTTGAGCTATCAGAATGTTATCTGAAATCAATCTTCCTCGCACAAAAGCTGATTATGTCTCTGAAATAAGTGAAAAGAAGATAAAATTTCTATCTTTAACATAAAACATTAGAGATAACCTTATAGCCTACATTGCATAAACTTATCGGTCTCATCTCTCATCTATGTCATCTTCGTAGATCTTTCATTCTTTGGAATTAAACAAATATTTGTAATATTTATTTTTGAATCTAATTTTCCTTTAAGCAGGAAATTATTCACCAAGTCAAATAAATCTTTTTTAATAATCAGCCATGATTATTAAAAAGGATTATTAACCAAGTCACCAAGTCAAGTAAATTATTATTATCTTAGTTACATCATTAATAATATTAAAATAAGTAATGTTATAAGTTCAGTCATTTGTTTGCTGCCAGTTCAACAAACGAGAAAAAAATATGATACATCAGTGTAAATTTTTAAAATTTATAATAAAATTTTACTTTTCTTTTGCAACATTTGAACCATATATATTAACAATATATAAAATAGTTATGGTTTTCTGTTATTTTTTTGTTTATCCTAAATTTTGATAATCAGAAAAAGAAAACAATTGCAGAATTCATATTTTCACATTTTTGTTGATGTGAGTTTGAAGCAACATAAAAAAAACATAAATATATTTTTCTCAAATATAATAATACATAAATATATAAACAAACATTTTATTCATAGATATTAAATTTGTAGATAAATTTATATTGAAATAGTTATATTGAAATAGTTAAATCAAATTACAAATATTTTTTTATAGTTTTAACTTTTAAACCAATAAAATTAAATTCTAAAACTATTATATTTAATATCGAAATAAAAATTATTATTTTGAAATCATTATAACGGCGTCTCCTAGTTTAAAATAGTTTAGCAGATGCATTACGTTTAATTTATAGCAATTACTTTATTAATCCTCCCAATTACAGGCTAAATCGGAATAACCTCAAAGTTATGGGGTGAAATTGCGTAAGAAGAAAACAATGGAGTCAAATTTTTAAATTACAGAAAATTTCAGTGGAAAGAGTACTTGAATCTTAACCAGAGGTTCTGTCACCACCAAAACCGGATTGCAAGAAACCGGTTTGGTCCAAATGAGAGACATCTCCCCAAACTTGGATAGTCCATTTGTCTCCGTCGAATAAACGGAACACATTGACCGATGTGTTGAGAATCTTTTCAACTTTACGTGCACTTGGTCGAGCTCTTTCGTAGAGAGATCGGATCACACCTCCATGAGTCACTACCACCACTCTTTCTCCTTCATCACCACAAGTAAGTTCAAAACATAAAAGAACATGTGTTTGAGTAGTGATATGATTCCTGAGAAAGAAAGAAAGAAACCTTGATGTTTGTCGCCGATTCTCTGTAATGCAGATGTACATCTATCATAAAGTTTGTCAAGACTTTCTCCTCCACCCTAAATGATCAAAACTTTTTAGCATGATTCCATCCATCCATATACTAAAGCTTTCTTGTTCATAATCTTACTGGAATGTCAACGTCAGTGCGGTTAGATGAAAAGGCCTTGAAAGCTTCAGGGCGAAGTTTGGAAGCTTCTTGATACACAAGACCTTGCATATCCCCTAAATGTCTCTCCCGCAAATCAGGATCAGTAGATACCTTCATAACATTACACACATTTAAAAACCTCTATACAAAGTCTTAAGGATCCAGATCGGCATAAAGGTGGAGACTTTAGGAGCAGAATCATCAAAAGGAAGTGAGGTTATACCTCAAGCTTGCCACATTTAGCTGCAATGATCTGTGCAGTCTCAAAGGCTCTCTTCAAGTCAGAAGAGTAGACAACAGATATCTTAGGCTCCTTTGATAACCGTTCAGCAACCTAAAAGGCATCATCATTCAAGGTTACATCAACAATCAAAAGACATAAAAAAAGGCTTAGAAGTGAAAGACAATACTTTTTCTGCTTGTTGTCTTCCTGCATCGTTGAGCTCAACATCCAAATGACCCTACAACAACAGAACCCAATTCAAAGAGATTCTTACAACATCTGTTAATCAAAGATTGATGAAAAACCTGGATCTTTCTCTCGGCATTCCAAGATGTTTCTCCATGACGTACAACAACGATCTCGGCATAACCCTCATCAACGGAACTGCGATAAAACCAGTAAAGACAACGATCAGATCATCAGATTACACACATGTTCAAATGTGAGAACGAGATGCATACTCTTCTTCCGCCATGGTAGATTCCTCAAAATCGGTCAATGGCTTTGGATTAGATCCGGCGTCGGAGCTTAATTGCTCCGGAGACTAAATTGATCATCACTTTAGCCCGTTGGATATTCACTAATGGGCCTACTCTTTGAGCCCATTTGTATTTAGGCTAAAAATTTATCATCTCTATTAGCCCCCTCTCTCTTTTTTTTTTTTTTCTTGAACCACTTTTTTCTTTTAACCACTATTATTTAGCCCTCTCTCATTTTGATTAAATTTTTTTTTGTCATCTTACATTAAGGCTCAAAGGCCAAGTTGGATTGATACAACGATTCAGGCTTAACAATTGAAGCCCACTTAACATTGACATCCCAGACTGACTCAATTACAAGACTATACACGTGTTACACTAAATAACTTCTGAATGACACGTGTTCTACACACGGACTTCATGCAATCCTTTCCTTCTCCGTCGCTGTTTTGCGACTCTGATGTTTCACCGCCGTGAGTTTTTCATGGGTTAATCTTCATCAACTTTGAGCCTCTCTAAAATTAACGCTCTTCCCGGAATCGTCTATTTCCATCGCTCCTTCTTCCATTGTGATTTTTGCAACTGAATCTGAGATTACTGGGTACAAGCACAAGATGAAAATCAATCCAATTAATGAACGGATTCTTTGTTAGGACACTTCTGAACATAGAAGCCCCAACTCTACTTAACCCGCTAATAAATTGGTCAATTTGAATCAACAATCTATTCACCTTTCTATCAACCCATTCAAACAACAAGCTTTATATAAAAAGAGCAAGATTTATGATTGATAAAACATGGATAGACATAAACCCAACAACAACATAGTCAATTTTGAAATCATCGGAATTTAACTAAACCCAAAGAGCTTAAAATCGAAAACTTTATTACTTTCAAACCAAACCAGAGAAAACATAATTACTTTAAAAAAACGAGAGAAAAGAAAAGCGACAAAAGAGACGATAATTAAAGTGACGAGCTTTCAGCTCCGGTGGTCGGAGGAGGCTCTGTAATCCGACGTCGGAGGCTTCCTCATCTCTTTCTCCTGTTTTATCTTTGCTTATTCTCCTCACCATCTCTCTGTCAATGATATTTTATTGTGGTTAGGCTCGACGGTGAGGTTTCTCTAAACTGGCTCCGGAGCGGTTTAGATCCATCGTCGGTGACCTTGCTCTGGAGTCTCAGTGAGTCGGCGAGGGTTCTGATGGCGAAAGAAGTCGGCTTTTGGGTGAAGGTTTCGATAGATCTCGTCTTTCCCCTTTGTAGATCTACTTGGTTCCATCGGAGGTGGAGGCGCGTGAGGGTAAGGGACAACCTCTCTCCATTGTTCTTTCTCGGTGTTAATTATCCAGAGCTGTTGCTTTGTTGTGGAGTGGAGCGTAGATGTCATTTTCAGGTCGATTTTTGGTGTCTTGCGTCGGTGGAGAGTCATGTTCTTGCTCAAGGGAGGCGATGGGTTTTGCACTGTCGGTTCGTGCGCTAGCATCCAATGGCCGTGTGGTCATGGTGGCCTGGTGATTCCGCGTCTGTAGCTTCAAGGACATGTTTAACTCGTGTCGTCTATGGCTCTGATTTCTTTGTCCTTTGCGGTTACCCGTCCTTTGGTTGGTCCTCCTTGCGTTCTAGTTCCGGGCTGCTCTTTCAATGCCTCGTGTGTGGTTTAGAGCTCCTTGGTTCCGCTTTGTTGACTCCTCTTCTTGTCTCCTGCGGAGTGTAGTCATGAAGCACATAAACAACCGGAGCAGGTTCTCTGTCTTTGGGTCAAGGCGTCGTTTTGTAAGCTTGATTGTGTCAGTCGTGTTTGCTATCGACGAGGAGACTTGGTTGGGGATTAGTCTTCCCAGTGCTGTGGTGGCTCCTTGGTCGTCGTGGCAGATTTACCCCTTCGTTTTTTGAAGGAACAGAAGATCCCGGCTCTAGTTGCAGCCTCATCTCATCCCGCCTTTGTTCGGTTTGGTCCTTGTAGGGTTTGCAGGTGTGAGGTCTCGATGGCAATTCTACAGGTTTGCTATCTCTCTTCTTCCTCGTCCTTTGGTGCCTAGAACGTTAGTGCCAATGTAGATTGCAAGTTTGAAGAGATCGTCATGACCTAGCTACTCCGATGATGTCACGGGAGTTACCGGCAACTGAGGCAACAAGGTGAACGCCACGTTTTAGTGATTAACATCAACGGTAGAGAACGGGAAATGATATTCTAAAGATTACGGAGCGGTTTAGCGGAACGCACCGGTGTGGTGGTTGAGCGAAGCTAAGCTTGTAACGTTTGAATTAGTTTTGTTTTGTTCGATTTAAACTTGTAATCGACATTAGGATTTCCGAATTTCGAGTTGATTGATAAATTAAATACTTGAGTAAAAAAAAATCAGAGAAAACATAGAACTTTGAAAATCAAATCCGATTTGAGATTGAAAGAAAGCACAACAAAATTCCGACAAACGGAAACTACATATCGCCTAAGCAAAAATCAAAATCGATCCTAAAATCGAAAAATATTTACAGCCAAAAGTATTGATTCAATTATGAATCGAAAGTGAAGCTTCTCATCTCTTCTTCCCCGGTGAAAAATCCAGAGAGAGAATGGTGAGAAGAGAGAAAAAGAGTTATGTTTGACTTAATCAGTTTCACTTTGATTAAGTTCAACACAAATATTCCACTCAATATTTATATTGTTTTTTCAATATTTTGATTTAACTCATAGTGCACAAAAAATTATTGATTTACATAGACACTTATCAACTTGTTTCTGGATTCGAGATTATTTCAGCTTAAATATTTTATATTTAAAGGTAGAATAACTTTACTTCTCCAATAATGAGTTAACTAAGCAAGATTTACTATATTCAAATTGAAAATTTACCTTTTAGATAACTATGCATCCAGTTTTATCTGTTTAAAAAATAATTCACTGACCTGTAGTTATCGTGTAATTTTTTATACCTCTTATGCTAATAATATACGTATCTTATCGTTTGTAACATAAACAAATCAAATTTATGTTTTTCTCAAGTATATTGTGACTGCCTTCGAATATTATAAAACAGAATATTCGTGCCAAAGATTCTGACTTAAGTCAAAGGGGGTTACGGTTAATGAACTTTTCTGGGTCCTCTCTCTAAACAAACTTCCAGTAAGAAACCAAGAGAGATTATACAACAGGATTGCTTCAGGTATGGCTAAAATCTATTTTAATTGATTTTTAATTTTTCGCTTCTTATAAAATTATCGATTTGATTCATGTGCACATACGTTCTCATTGAAACATCGTTCTCTTTCTAAAAACATGTTCTAGCTAGATAGATAGGTTATCAATTTGCTCTTATTTATCTTTTTGTTTTTTGAGAAAGGTTTTGTTTTCCATCAACATATAATACGAGCTGATAACCCCGTCGATAACCCCGTCTCCTCATTCTTATGGTTAATTAATCATCTCATTAGGATTCAGAATTTTTCTATAAATTCACCATGGTTAGTTATCCTTTTTTTTAATATATATTTCACATGGAGTGGAGAAGATGTCAACACCATGCGCTGCATGCAAGTACCTAAGGAGAAAATGCACAAAAGCCTGCTTGTTTGCGCCTTACTTCCCCCCTAACAAACATGGAGATTACGCAGCCATCCACAAGGTGTTCGGAGCAAATCAAGTGACTAAAATTGTCAACGACGTTCACCCAAACCAGAGACAAGAGGCCATGACCTCTCTCGTTTACGAGGCACACACTCGTCTCCTTGACCCGGTCTTTGGCTGTTCTCTTCCCATTCACAAGCTCGAACGTCAGCTTAAAGACCTTGAGGACCAACTTCAAGTCGCCAGGAACGACCTCGCCTCTTACAATAATATCGTCCCACCGCTTGACCCACCTCCTCCAATTACGTATCAGCAAGACTTTCACAACCCTGTGTTGATGCCTGTTGTGTCTAATTATGGTGGTCCACAGTTACATGAAGAGGGTCATCGGGTTGACTCTGAAACAAGCGCTCAATTGCAGCCAAACGCAGCACTCTCAAAGAGAGATGACTGACCATGACAAAATATAGGATCAAAGATATCATGTAAATAAAAAAAAAGATATCATGTAAATCGTTTTGATGTGTTTTTTTCATTTGTTAAAGAAAAACTTCGGGGTCTTATTAGATCAAAGGATTTGAGAGGATTTCATTTTTTCAAATCCCCTCTTATTGTATCTAGAATTCTTAAATTTTATGTGAAATCCAAGCTTATTGGATTAGTCATTTGTATAAGTTCTCTCAAATTCTGGCTTATTGAAAAATATGGATTTTGTCAACAAAATCAATCAAATGGGATTTGGTGAAATTTAATTGGTATTTCTTAGTGGAAAACAATAAATCAAAATATCACCTCCTATGATAATATTTAAACTTTTTCAAAAAATAAAAATAATCTTCACATTTTTTAAAGAAAATTAAATTGTTTGAAATTGAAAAAAAAATTGAAAATCAATTTTTAAAAACTTTTATATATTTATATATTTCATAAAATTTTAAAAATATCAAATTATATTAAATCAAAAATAAATATATTGAGTCTCCCAACTGGAACAAAATTGAAACTCAAATCTCTTATAAAAAAAATCTCGAATAATCTCACTTCAATAATATATCTTGCTTTCCATATGTGTGATTTCGAGTTTTTGTTGTCATCTTATTGTAAGCGGTAATATTTACTATAATCAATGAATTAATTTCTGAAGATCACGCGAATTGAAGGAGCTCATAAGAGACCTCAATAAATATCTACAAATATAGAATCTTAACAAAAAGAATTATACAATATGGAAAGGAATGAACTGGTTCACAAATTTTCATGTGTCTTAAATATATACACCAACCTCGATTATGTTTATATTCATCTTCTTCGTGTTAAGGTGTGTCTTTAGTAGTCTCTTTACCCCTTTTATATTCATTTTCTTCTGAAAGGAGAAAGTTATTCACACTAACACCGTCTAACCAGGTTGGTTGATCTTATTACTTACTGTTTACACCATATCTTTTAATTGTTTTTAGTAATACAGTTGGGGTTGCTAGAATATTTAGGGTTTTCAAGATTCAGAGGTTTCGAATTTTTCAAGTTTGTTTGATTGCTATTAAAAAAATTTTATTTGTATACGTAATCACAAACTGTTGTTATATATATGCAACTAAGATTTAAAATACAAGTATAAATCATAAACTGTCCATGGAAAAATATTTATTCTTCTTCTTTTATATAAACCGTGTCTTTTATCCGCTAATGGTAACAGAATGTTTCGTTGAATTACTCAAAAAAGACTTTCTTCTATATTTTGATTTATTAAAATAACATGTGTCTTTATTAGAATACACAGTGCCTTGAGAAGCATTCAAGAGGCCTAAGGCAATTTTTTATAAAAAAGTTAATTTCTTTTTTGACATCAAAGAAGGTTAATATTAATAGTTTAAATTTAGTTTCTATATTATATAGTTAAATAAGATTTAAATGAGAAAAATATTTTACATAAATGTTATTTTATTAATTAAAAAATAATAATTATAAAAAGAAAATTGTGGTATGAAAAGCAAAGATTAAAAGCATATCTTAAAACTAATTACAAAATTTTTAATTATAACATAATAAAATTAGTTAAAGTTTAAAAATACTTGCTATAACTAAAATGATTATTGAACTTATGTAAGAACCTTATATGTGAATTTTTTAGTGGTTAATTATTAAAATTTACAACAACTACGGGTCTCTAAAAGTTTAGATTATATTGGGGTCTAAGGCCAATGCCTTTTGTAATAGGCTATAAGCACGGCTTTGAGAATACAGATGGAACTCTACGCGACGCGGCAAAAATGCAGACAAGAGTGTGTGCGAACACACTACTTGCCAGCAAACAAACCTGAGAAGTACGCTTGCTTAGTTAAGATGTTTGGCATGAAAAATGTGGTTAGATATCTTAATAAGATTTATCCTAGCCAGAGGCAGGCTTGCGTGGCCTTGCTATGTTTCGAAGGGACCCAGTTTATGACACCGTTGGTATAATTCATCGCCTCCAGCATCGTCTTCAACACTTTCAATTCAGTTTGAAAATCGCTCAAAGGGAACTGGCCAAGATAAGACATGGACAAAACCATCGGCATCTAGTCATAAGACCACGTCTTTGGAGACATCTAAGTACTGCTTTTATTTTAGTATGAATTTGAGTTGCCAGAGTAATTGTTTCGAATTCGAAGATTGTCTTTTTTCTTGGTGATTTCATTATTATTACTTTATGGTTTACCGCGGATATTAATTACTATTCAGAATTCACTTTTTTCTTATGTTTTCTTTTCTTGTTTTACTGTTCCATTTAAATTTGTCGGTTAGATTGTGTTTGAATTTAGGAAAATAAGTTTGAAAGAAAACAGAACTTCGGTTCGTCGATTCATTTGTGATGGATGATACATATTGATGGAAATGTTATTGTAATGGAATATGCTTATGGTGGAGAACTTTATGAGCGGATTTGTAACACTAGACGGTTTAGAGAGGATGAGGTCAACTTCTACTACTACTACTCTTTAACTATGTATTTTGATCCCTGAGGACTTACACCTCTCATCAGAATGTCACCATCTTATATCGAGGATTTTTGTGGGCTGATCCTGCAACAGTAAGTTGTACAACACTCTCTTATGACTTCTTCTGAGTTGGGATATAGACAAATGATAAGAGATCCAATTGTGGCAGAGAATAAGTATTCTAGAGATCACATCCCATGAATGGTTCTTGAAGAATCTTCTTGGTGATTCGATGATGGATGAGAATAAAATAATTGTAGGAGATCAAGGGATGTATTTCACCCCTCCACAAGATCCTTGATATAGCAGTTTGGCCCAATTGTACTTGGGCTTAGCGATCACTTTTAGCTAAAAGCGATGGATCGACTTGGCCGAATAAAAGCAATTAATTAAAAAATGTCAGCTCAACGATTCAACTCGTCGGCCCAACTAATGGGTCCGGTGAGACAAAGCTCATCAGGATAACACAATCTAGGGTAAGACAAGACTGATATGTTATATAAAAAGACGAGGAAGCAACGAGAAGGAAATTCAGAAAGCTGATCACACATACCTGGCAGCTAGAATTAGTTTTAGATTCTTGTCGACTTGTACTTTTCTGGCCGGTTCTCCGAGCACCGATTTACTTTTACCGCTTGTTTTCTCTCCTGTAAGCGACATATTTTTTCGATCAATAGAAACGCCTTTGAACTGACCCTCTGTCAAGTCATATCTCTCTTTTACTTGTTTAAATCTAACTTGGTACAAACAATAATGGGAAGTCAGTTTCAAGAGCCAGAGCAGCCCATGCAGAGCCTTGCACTATAATGCAGTTCATCTCAAAGGCTACCATTCCAGCTGTTCGTCTTGATGATTTTATGGTGGATAATCTTGATTTAGATGATAACATGGATGACTTTGATTCCCAATCTGAGATTCATGTTGACAGTAGCGGATAGATATTTTACGCTCTCTGAGAGTTTGAAAGGACAAAGTCTGTTTTGTTCCCTACTGTTTAGACACCCAATTGGAGTTTTGTCTTCGCTTCTCTCCCATCCTTCATTTTTGGATCGGTCGCTTGTTTTTTTTTCTCTATATATATATATATATATATATATATATATATATATATATATTTATAAATTTCTCATTTATCACTATCATTGTTAAGCTTTATAACGAATTTGACATTTATTATTGGATGATTTAGTAATTACGAAGTTAAGGCTATTGAAGAATCTTAGTCATATGGCTATGCTCAGTAAGCCTCAACAGCAATCAGTCTCAGATGTTATAGGAAAAAGCAGCGAAATACAACTGAAATGTAAAAGTAAAGATAGCTGTGGATGTGTTCAAAAAAAAAAAAAAAAAAGCTGTGGAGTGAGTGTGTAATCCCGTACGCTTCAGTTTACATTTATGATTCTTAATATTCTACATAATATTTTGCTTACTGTGTTTGGCTGGAGAAGTTTCAAACTAGCTTCACCCAAGTATTGAGAATCTCGAACTTATATACAATTCGACATGTGAGCCAATTAGTTTGAAATTTGAGCTGGAGAGAACCCTTCTTTGCGTTGGCATCTAATCCTTCTGTCTCTGAGAATCTTAACTGGGAAGAACCAAATTGAGAAGTTAAAGACTTCTCTATCAGCTAGCTAACAGACAAATCATAATTCCATATGAGTCCTATGAAACGACTATTTGCATCATGGAGATTTACATATAACAGTGCTCAGGTATGCAACTGAATTACCTTTGGTCCAGATGATATTACTCGTGGAGTAGACAGAGCTCTTGAAACCTTGACAAACTGCCTCAAAACATTTTAAAAAAAAAGTTTAAGCAGGTGATTATATACATAGGATGATGAGTTTATTGTACACACGTCAGACTAACCGTCGAAGAAGTGCTTCTGGGTTGTATGGAAATAGTTTCTTCTGATGAAGCCTCACAACTGAGTTTTGTAAAGAAAGCAGACAGCCTTTCGCATGTTCGAAAGCCTGGGAATGTAGTTTCCCGTTTTGTTCAACGTCAGGAGTCTCAAGCAGCAATCTCCTTCTCTTCGAAGATGAATCATTTAAATTTTCTTCAAGTGGGAATTCCACAAACAGTGTCCAATAGTCACAGACTGTGCGCAAGCATCTACCAGGAAAATACAATGGGTGTTAAACAGGAATCCGCCTCTTTTATGTATCTGTTTTGAAAAGTGCATTAGGTAACTTTGAAACTAGATTAAGCATTCTAAGACTAGAATACGAGCTAACATGTATTGGTCTCAGACAATGGGAACACGATCATATCCAGTCTTGATACTCGGGATGGAGCGGTAAATTACTTTAAGAGAAAATAATTAACCTCAGAAGGTACTCTGCACAGCTAGCCCCGATGTCTTTAGATATAAGGTAGTCAAGAAGGACTTGATGATCATAATGCAGCTGCAATTGAGATCAAAGGTGTGCATATTAAGAAGTTTAGCAATAGTTGAACAAAAAGACAAGCCTTCATGGAACATAGCACAGCAGATTCCCTTGTGTGAATGTTTTTGAAAATTACCTCTGAAAGAAATATACAGAATAGGATCACAGGATTGAAAAATGTTGATAACCGGACGCAAATCTCCTCATCTTGAGGCAAGCGCCCTTCCCCCTTAAGCCTATACAGAAAAACGCCCATAAGAGAGCTCTCAGTTATTTGGTTAACTCAAAAAAACAGTGTTTTACACTACTTACAGTTCCTTTCCATCCAATGGCACAGAAAGCAATTGCAGGAGAACTTTAAACAATAAGTCATCCTACAATTATATAGAGAAGAGATTTATTAGAACTCTATTGTATGTTCTAAAACCCCAATTACATACGGCAGATACAGAAGTATAAACTAAAACCTCATGCATGAACAGCTGGACTAAGGATGTAGAGAAGTCAACACTCTTCTTGCTATAAGTTCCGTGATCTAAAAATGTATCACCTGGAACCTGTTGTTCAATCCATTTAAACATCCCTTCCATCCCTTTCTTTCTACAGTCAAACTCACAGTCCTTGTCGGTATGTCTACTTGAATAAAGTAGAGTGAGTGAGCACCTTAGGAACAATAACACAGATAGTCTTTGCAAGTGACTAGAATGCGTCTCATTGACATCGCTATCAGACAAACTCACGAAAAATGGAGATCCTTCCAGACAGTTATCTTGGACGGGTTTATGCCTAGTTAAGGTGTGGTGGAGAAAGCCTTGATAATGGTGTTGCAAATATTGCAGCCATGAAAGAAGAATGGTACGTTTTATATTGGACTGATAAGTAAGTCTGATCATCAACACCTACAAAAAGGGAGAGATGGCAGTATAAGATAAACTTATTAGAGATATATCGAGTAAGAAAGCAAAGAATTTCTTTGAACTTGTAACTTCATAAAAAGAATAAATAAGGTACCAGCAACTTGTGCACTAGGTATCTTGATATGCAAGAGCCACTTTGACTTTCTAACTTTGGTTGGCACCAACGGAGGAGATCTGGAACAAGCTCGATGGTTTTTTGGAGTATCGAATGTGTAGTTCCAAAAGTATCAGAATCTTCTGCAAAGCGAACCTGCTGAACAACGGTTGAGAGAAACTGAATAAAGTTCCCAAGAAATACATTTCCTTTCTCACTGTTTCCAATGCTTTGTAGAGTTCCATTATGACCTTGGGAATTTCTTTCACCACTACCATGCGAATTAGTAAAATGAGTGTCCATGCGGGACCAAGGGAGCTTCGCAAGTGTAGAGTTGACAGATTCCAAGTATACATCAATAAGTTCCTCATTTTCTTCTTGGCTCAAGCGCTTCAATATACTACGGAGAACTCTAAAAATACCAGACACCATGCACCAGTTAGCCTTTTTCATCTCACCTTTAAGAACATCAGAACCAATATTTGAACCCTCAAATCCAGTTGAAGAAGGAACAGCAGGAACTGGGAAACTGTAGATAACTGCTAAGTGCAAACAGTTACAAATCAAGAGAATGAAATCATCCCATTGACTTCCCTAAGAAAATAAATCACTATGATGAGAGGTGGAAGATGAAGACATTCTAAAAAACTCGAGTGAGGCAGAGAAGCAACGTACAGATTCAACCAGAGACTCAGATACTTCCACAAGAATGTTGCCAGCCAAATGCTGAACATGCACATTCTTCACACCTAACAAACCAACCTGCCAGAAAACCCCAGAGACAGGGACATGAACTCGCTTGCGGCTTAATCAAACAACTCCAACCCATTAACAATCAAAGGTACATACTTTCAACACTAACTAGAAACAGAAACGTATCCACCTTCTGCAGAGACAATCAATTTAACTATTTTAAAGAGGATGAGGAACTTACAAGATCGGACACAAGTCTTTCTAAGTGTAGATGATCTTTGGATTCTGGTTCCTCTCCTTGACCCTGTTGAACGAAGCTAATCAAATAGCTGGAGCAAGCAATCATCAAACAATCAAGAGAACGATCGAACTAACCGCAGCAGAATCAATGTCAATTTCACAAATCCAAGATTGAATCTCTCTCAACGCCTGGAAGGAGTGCCGTCTTTTAGAATCTACAAGCTTCGAACAATTGATTTGCATGATTAACAAAGATGTACCTGCGATAGAGAAAGAAGCAGATCTTTCTCCATTGCTTCCGTCGACGAACTTACTTCTCCTTCCTACAACGGTCCAGTGTTGGGATTATATGTAACTCACAACGCTAACGGAGAAAAAGAGTTAATAGAGTACTTACAGCGTGGCGGCGGCGGACACAGCGATCGATCAAGAGATGAAGGCGAGAAACTCTCTCTACCGAAGTCATTTTCTCCGGCTGACTGTTTTCTCTCACCGGAATCAAAACCCTTCACTCGGGACGCCATTATTTTTTGACAAGCGTTTTAAGGCGTTGTAGTTAAGGCGCAGCGTTTTGAAGCGTTACACCTGAAACGCAGCGCTTTGAAGCGTAACTATCAAAACGGACCGTTTTGAAGCGTTGTCAGCGTTTTGTCCCCTGCGTGCGTTACGTGGTCTTTCACCCCATTTTTATCTCTTAATAATGCAACTGAATGAAATAAGCTTATTCCGTCGTGGACATTACACAGAAATGCGTTTCGATCGCCGCACTAAAACGGAGCGTCAGTTACACGCTCTTCATGTACGTGAGGTGAAGCTCCATGGAACAAAGCTAGCACGTGGTGTCCAACTCTTGGTCGAAAATGTACAGAGAAAAAAATAGAACTTATGGTTTTCCCCTGAGCAGTGTCTTAGGAGCATGTTCAGACATGGCAATGCTTAAGACTAGGTGGTGAAGTGTTCCATTCTCTTGTCGTGAAGACAGGATTCCATACGTTATGTTGGTATGTGGTGGAGCCCTAGTAGATATGTATAGTGAAACCGATAAAATACAATGATGCAGAATTAGTATTCTCTTGTTTCAAACCCAGATATGAAGTATTGGAACTCGATGACAGGAGTTATAGGCAGCATGGAATAGTATATAGCTTCTTTGAACAAATCCTACAAAAACGATGTAGTAATATACTTATTATCTTATTAGTAGCAGCGTTCTCGAAATCTAATCCCCAAGTAATTTAAGGGCAAGAAGAATAACATAAGTTAAAGAGTAATATGTTGTGTAGGTCATCATCATCCATTGAACAAGATCAATTCTTTATAAGACTTGTCTGTTCAGATTAAGAATTAGCCTAAACAAGTATCCTCATCTCAATTCTAAATCACTTGTGCAATAACTGCAATAACAGAGTAGAAAATAAAAAGGTTAAAAGATCGTTAGGTCCCCAAAAAAAAACAAAAACTTTCTCTGTTTTCTAGGTTCAGTACACCAAGTTCTTAAAAAGACAAGACACACTAACAGTAAGAGATCACTAAAGATTGACAAAATCCATTAGAGAGACATAAGCTAATAGAAACCCTCTGGTAAAGACGGAAGCTTTCATTTGTGAGAGTTCCCTGATGTTGTGATGGAGAGATCAGGCCACGCAAAGTACTCACCGGAGACGAACCCACCGGCGTTGTTGCTCTCTAAACCCTCGAACTGCCACGTGGCTGGTATCGTAACAACTCCCCGATGACCGCCGTTACTCCCTACATTCGTCGCCCCAGCGTCACACACAGTTGAAAACGGCCAAACAGCTCTTCCGAGTCCAAAGGTGACGTCATCATAACCCGACCCAAGTCCCGACCCGGATCCATGCATTGCAGTGGCGTTGTTAGCGTTTTGGTTCAAGAGAGATGTGAAACTGCCGCAGAGAGATAAAGCGCTTCCCTTTCCTTCGTTTTCAAGCGGAGCTGTTACGGTGTGGCTAATGCCGTTAGAGATCAACGACTGAGGGAACAGAACAGGTGTCGCTTGTAACGAAACGCTGCGGCTTCCGGCGGAGGAGTTAGAGACGACGGAGCTAATGGCGGAGGAGGAGGTAGAGAGGACGGAGCTAATGGTGGAGGAGGAGCGAGTGCGGGAGCGTTTTGCGGCTTTGCGAGTACCACCGCCGACTGGAATGTCGCGGAGAGTACCACCGTGAGTCCAGTAACGGCGACAGGATTTGCAGAAGTGACGAGGCTGAGAGAAGTTGTAGTTGTTGTAGTAACAGAACTTCGTGTTGGTTGAGTTGCAGCGAGGACAAGGGAGTTGCTCTTGCTGCTCGCTTGTCTGAGGATTCCCTGTTATTACGCCGTGAGGTCTCATCGCGACGGAGTCAGACGCCGTCGTCATGGCCGAGAAGGATTAGAAGACGTGGGAATGAAGAAAGGTTGAAGCTTTTGTTGTTATGTATGGAGTGAAGGTTGAAACTTTTGTTAATAGGGAGTGAGATTTGGAGAGTTTTGTTTGCTTTTCATGGAGGAAATAAACATGCGCAGATAGAAATGGAGATGAAGAAGAAAGTCAGGCTTTTTTGACAGAGGGTGTTGGGTTGATTAGAGGCCACGCTTTATCTCTCTCTCTCTTTTGTCTTTAAAGTTTTGTCTTTTTATGAAGTTTTGTTTCTGGAAGTGTTTAGTCGGCTATTGATTGTCGTGAACAGTGATGGCTCTGTTCCCTCCCTAAACACAATGAGTCGGCTCTCTTCTTAGAGCATCATTAACCCAAATACCCATTTTGGGTCTCTTAATAATTTTTAAGTATTAAATGTTATATAAAAGACCTACTTAAGAGACTCAAACATTTTATGCTCCAATGGGAATTTTTAATTTAAAGGTTCTTATAAAAAAATATATTGTTTACCGGTGAAAAAGGGAATCGGCTTTGGCTCCCGACATGAGTTTCAAATTCACAAAAGAAGCACCACTCGTGGTGCACACCTGTCAAACAAAACATAGGAAACCAAAGTTGAGAACGGCATAAAGAAAACCAAACGAACGAGTTTGAAGCATTGATTAGCAAAAGATAGAATTCTACATTCACTCATGTGCCCTCCCTCTAGTAGGTATGCAACAAGAGTACGTGTCCATGATAGGCATTGTAGAATCACATTCGCAAAACAACTGAGAAAAGAAATATTTAACAAGAGGACGTGTCCTGTTTCCACAGTTTATGAGTCCACATGGAGCCAACTATGGATTGTCCCAATTAAAATATTTACACTCTTCTTCATATGGGAAAAGAACCTGCAGAAGATGCAAAGCAAGAGTACAAGTAAGATTTTCATATGGTCACTCAACCTACATTCAAAGCACATGAAGCGTAAGTTGTACGGAGTTAACATCAAGCCTAGACAGCATAGAGACTCAAGATTGTTCCAAAACAGTCGAGTTAGGAAACAAGAACAGTCACATGTTATTACATATGCAGTTTGAACGAACAAGCATACCAACAAAGTTTGCAAATCGCAATTCTTGCAGATTATTGTATTCAATGCCTTTGCTCTGAATATTAGCAAAAGCAAACAAACTAGTTGGGAGAAATAGAAACTACTACTAAACATGGATTATGATGCAAAAAGAGAGATTAGATTACCATCATGATCGATCAAAGAAGAAAACTTGCTTGGCTTTTCCATCAGGAAGAAACTTCTGGAAAGTTTCTATCCCTTTCTCCTAACATCATTCAACAAAAGAGAGAAATCAATTACATACAACACTGAAAGCATTGCAGAACAATAGATGAACCGTCAAAAGACTATAACAGAATAAGCATAATTATTTCAGCCAGTCAAAATGCAATACAAAACCAACCATATGATAATTGTATAACGAAAGCTCTCATGGAAAGAAGACAGAGCACTAAAAAAACAAGACCTTGAGAGAGCGAAGGAAGGAGTCAAAGTTGGAGACAGAGAAGCAGATATGGTGACTCATAAACCTGGTAAGTTTAGCCATACCACCTTTAAGTCTCCAAAATTAGGGCTTTCGATCTCCTCAAACCCAAATAAACCACCAACCATCGTCTCTGCCGGAGTCAGTTCCGTTATCATTATTGCGGCCGATATCTCCAGAAGGAAAGCAGTTTCTCGCTCCTAGCGACTAACTAATCGACGGAACTGGGAAAGGGAGGAAAGCGGTGGTGGCCGGAGTGATTGCCGTGGGAGAAATACACACTGCTTTCCGTCGAAAGAGAGTTTTTGTGGAGAGAAGAAGAGACACGTGTTCATAAGCGACGTTTCTTATTGTCCTTAATTAAGGAACGTTTCTTCTAATAATAACCATTTTTTATTTATTTTTAATCCTAATAATACTAAGAGACAGGTTTAAGAAACGGCGTTAATGATGCTCTTATCTACGTGGCTCTTCTTTCAAAGTTTTTCAGTTTGAACAATGAATTGTTTCCGACAGAATAATTTCTACATTATTAGCGGTTATGGAGTTTTACATTTGTTGTTTGTTGTAAATGGTTTTTGATATACTCCCTCTGTTTCCTAAATATCAGATGTTTAGAAGAGTTTTTATGTTTCAATATACAAGATGTTTTTATATTTCTAGGTAACTTTAACTTTATCAAAAATATGTAATTAATCAAATTTAATAGTTCTATTTTTGTAATGGGTCTATCAATTTTTAATCTATATTTTAATGATATTTTTAGATAAAAAGTAACTTTCTTAATATGTATGTATACCTAAAAAATCTTATATTTGGGAACAGAGGGAATATTAGTTAGAGCAACCTAAAACTCCACATAAAATTTTAGATATACACATTTATAGTAATATTTAATAGTAATTTCTCATGATGATTGCTCATAAACCATCTTTATTAGTTATGCATCAGTTATCTAAGAGGCACCAAGTAAATATAGACATTTTTAACGAAAGCATGTCGAAAATTGCACAAGTAACTGCCACCATGGAAAATGTCGTCGCAATATTTGAATATTACAAACTATACTATAGGTTTTGTGAATAATGTGGCACACTAAGAACATGTTTATTGGGGGTATTTTAGTATGAAGTTCTTAACGTAATTTAATAACCATCTTTTAATTTTAACTAAAAAAAATTAAGAGACGGTTCTTAAATAAGAGATTTAAGAACCGTTTCTTAACTTTTTTTTAGTTAAAGTTAAGAGAAGGTTTTTAAATTACGCTAACAACCTCACGCTAAGATACCTCCAATAAACATGGCCTAAGGTTTCACTGACATATTTGAGGTTGGGTGCATGAAATGAGCTTTTAAACGTAATCTATGTTCAAGATATAATCCACGGTTGTGGATTGTGCTTCTAATCTTTAGAGATTTTTACACTGATAGTCACTTTTTGACTTTGTAATATCATAATAAGGCACTTCTCACTTGACACACACATTTTCCTTGATCAATGACTAAAACACCCTCTATAACTCATTTCGTTACTTTTTTCCACTTTACTTTTTTCTCTTTTTTTTTTGATAAACTTGTTTTGTTTACTTATCTCATCTTCCTTTCTGAAAATTTTAAAACTGGAAAGTTCAATATCACTTTCACTCGATTGGGTTATGGATTATTTTAGGTTTTGTGTTAATGGTTCTCTCAGCTATGTGTAAACATTGTTTATTGTATTGTGTATTGTTGAATTTTGTGGCCATTACTTTAACCGTGAGATTGTAAAAATGTGATCTTTTAATCGAGAAATTGGAAGCATTATATTACTCTCTTTGACGCCTCCGTCTGCGGCTACTGTTGTCAGTTACGGACAAACCAGTTTATTTGGTTCTCCTTCGATTAGCAGATTTGCAATTTCTCCTAGTGTCCATCGGAACTGAGGCTCAGTCGAGCTTAGCGTTCAAGTCGCCTCCTCGCCGTGCTTAGTTCATCTCCGCAAAGTCTCGTCCGTCATATCGGTGAAGATGCGGTGGCTCGAGCTTGGGGACGCCATGGACGAAAACTCAATGCAGTCTTTAATCAAGAATACTGAATTTGCACGTTCAGTCCTTGTACTTGTGTAAGTCTTTGTTTCTATCTCCAGATTTTCTAAATGTACATATTATTTTTCGTTTTCACCCCAAACTTTTCAATTATACATTATAACCCCTACATTTATTCAATTATATTTACAAATACAGAATAAACATCTAAATACAAAATTATTGTATTTTTGTCCATAAATATATGCATTATATTTTTTAGAAAAAGAATTCTCAAATGTACTTAATTATTTATCTAGTTATGATAAACGACTTATTTTTATTGAGTTTCATGTTTTTGAATTCATGTGTTGTCTAATTGTTTGTTGTCAATACAGTCATCTGGAGTAAATGGAACCTACATATAAGGATAGAAGGTGGGATTATCAAGTCTTATCAGTATAGCAGAGGTGTGGACAGGAGAGGTGTGGATGGGGGATGTATGGATGGGGAGGTATGGATGGGCGATGTGTGGATGAGTGAGGTGTGGATGGGGGATGTGTGGATGGGGGATGTGGGGTCTGCTATTGTGTGGACGGGTGGCGTGTGGATAGATGTTGTGTGGATGGGGGATCGATAATGTTCTTTAGCGTATTGGCTAAGGACATGAGAGTGGCATGAAGGTTCGTCTTCCTCGATAGGGGCAGCATACTGCGATATAACATAATTATAATAGAAGATTGATATTAGTAGTAGGAGAGTAGTGATGTGTTGTAGATGGGGGATCTAATCATGTGAGATAATGAAATACCTCGTTGCTCGGGATATCATCAGTCTGGCAGGCTTTGTCAGCTTTGTGGGATTTCTTTGAACGAGAGATTAGAGAGTGGAAGGAAGATTGCTTGGAGTGAGTACGGGTCTTTTGTTTGGGCAAGGGCATAATTGTCCACAAACACCCTCGGTCACTGTAAAAGTGTCTCACATGCAAGAAGTATCTTATTCTGTAAAAGAAAACTCAAATGTGACCTATATAGTAAACAACTCTAATCTTTACTACCTACATAATCGGGAAAACAATATTACATATTTTGAGTCTAATATTTATCATTCTATATATTTTATTAGTATTCTTTGCCAAACTTGTAAATCAATTCATGGACGCATCACTCATTGCGTTGCATTTTATGTTTGAAGATTCGTTTAGTTACAGCATGTCGGAAAAAAAACTTTATAACTCCAAATATAGAGTTTTTACTTTCTAAAAAGAAATTTTCAAATTTGAAATTACATCTTTTTATTTGTATTTTGATCTTTAGAATTATATATTATATCCATGATTCTTAAATATTTTTTTGTATATCATTTTAATCCTTAAAATTTATATTTCATAAATATTTTAAATTTATTGTTATAAATTTAATTTTTACACAAAAGTAAATAAATTTTTAATATTTTAAAATAGAATTAGACAACATAAATATTACAAAAACGTAATAAAAAAATAAAATGGTACATGAAAACATAATTATTACACAAATTTAAATATAACAATAACATTATTAATCTGGTAAATTTACTCGAAAATCTGTAAAATATTGTTCAAACAATTTTTTTGTAACATGATAATTGAGAATGAATGTAATATTAATGTGCCGATAAAAAAATATAAGATCAGTGATAAAAAATTTTTTATAAAATTATAAAATTTTAATTTTACTGCAAAATGGAATAAGATTAGAGATGCTCTAATAAACTTCAAATATAGAATTTTGTAAACTTAAAAATAAAAAGTCTCTTTAGACATGCTTTTAATAAGTAACAGTAAAAACTAGTAGTAATTACATAATTTAGTAGAAAAACGAATAGTTACATGTGGAGTAAAACACCAAAATAGTATGGCGATAATGCACAGAGAGTGGTATAGGCAACACATGTAGGAGACTATTGAGCTTATCAATGTACGGCCAGTTCCCAGTAATTCTACAATTCTCTGAAGTTTTAAATACGGTAAACTATATTTCAATAAGCAACCAATGTTTAGAACTAGTAATAAGGTTTTAACGTATATGCAAATGTCATTATTAAAATGTTTATTTTTATTCGAAAGACTAATTCAAATTCTATCCATGTATCTCTTGTTTACAATTAGTAACGATTTAGGTTCTATCGTTATGTTTACTAGTGGCTTTGGCCCCGCGCAAGCGCGGGGTTATGTTTTCAATTGATGCATTATTTATATAGTATATGAGAGTGACAATTCTTTTGCTTTAATATATTCTGAATTTTGATATGCAATAAGGAGACGTAGGAATACATAATCATGTGTTGTTGTATTATAATAGTAGGGTTTTATATTTTGGCTGGACTGTGGATTTATTCATTTCAAATTATTGCTGCGTTTTATTTAAATAGTTTGGTTGTAATAGGTATACAAAGTTATGGACACCTGGTCACTGGACTTGGTTAGGTAGGTGTAAAGATCTGCAATTAACACTATTCCAGCCATTGTCTCAATACGTGTAAAAGCCACAGTCAATGCAACTCCCAAGCTGCGTCCAAACCCACCCTCCACCTGAAGAATCTCACTGCTTTTTGAAACCTTCCATGGCAATGTGTAGAGCTTTGTGATGCAACCATAATGCCAAACACCAATATAAGCATGGTCGTTGAGAAACTTCCATTAATCTCTTCTTCTCTGGTAAAGCCAAACACCAATATAAGCATGGTCGTTGAGAAACTCAAAACACAGCCTGAATATGAATGTTTAGAGACACTAATAGGATGAGGCAACCTTTACACTTATTATTTGTCGATAAGACAGCACTGACATTTTTCTGATGATATAATAAAATATTTCCTCTATGAAGATGCAGCAAAAGTATTTCAACGAAGGATTTGATTTCCTACACTAATAATACAATAAAATCATATTTTTTTGCTAAATTAATATCTTATTTGGGGTAAGGCTTTCCTTGGTTGAAATCATGTTTCCATGCTGCATTTGAAGTAACCCAAGAGTATGTTAGATACCAAAATCAAATGTTAGCAAAAAGAAGAAGAAGAAGATTTGAGATTATATACAATATTTTCAGCAAACTAATAATACATACATACAGTGATGTGGTTAAAAAGACACCTGAATAACCCAGATGTTGACCACTGATTCGAGGGAGAAAAACCCAAACTTAATAAAGTAGAATATCTGTAAACAAAGAACAATTTAAGGTCAATGATCCATAGATCGATAGATTCATGCTTTTTTCTTAATGTCAGAATATGTCTTTAAGATCTGGAAGATCATCAAAGGGTGAGAGAGCTTACCCCAACCAATGTATTACCGCTTAAGACATCTATTGCATGTAAGATCACACTGTTACTCAAAATGTTTTCCCCACACTCAAATTACGGAAAGCAATAGCAATATAAACATCAAATGTTAAAAAGAAATAAAAAACACGCAAGAGATTTGCCTTTGAAGACAACATGTGGAGCAACAACAGCAAATACACAGAAAACAATGTGGAGCTGCAGCAAAATCAGGTTTCATATTTGATTTTACCCAGGAAAAAATGTTTAGAAACATCATAAAAGCTAATCGTCACTCACCATATAGAACATGAAAACCATCCAAAGCTCAATGCATTATCAGTTCTGTAAACATTGAACAAAGAATGTGAAAAATGTAGTAACATAATACTAAAACTCAGAACTTGAAAATAAATTAAAAAATCCAAACCTGAAGGCACAGTATAAAGGGCAATACCATAACACATAGCCTCCAGGAACACCCGCTATGAAGTAAATAAGGGCAAAAAGCCATATCGTCACTCTTGAACAAAAACAAACCAAGCTCTTTTAGATTAGTAAAGTTTATATAGTATTATGATTACCTGATTTCCAGTCCAAAGAGGTATTGGTTTTACAATAACAGGACAGTCAACAGCTCTGTCCCGTGGTTGAAATACAATTCATTACATCTGGATTGAAACTTGAGAATTGTATGACTTACAGAACTGACAAGAAGGACACTGGATTCACCTTTGTCCTAAAACGTGTCCTGAGCAAAATGATTTGGATGACGAAGAGCGTCGAAGGCTGATTGCACAACAACAACATCGAAAGCAGACATCTTTGAAGATTCTTTTTACGCTTGATAAAGAAGATTTACTGAGACTGGTTGCGAAAATTCATCCTACTCTCAACCCTCTCCAATTTATAGGTTTGACATACAGGAAACGGAGAGGTCGTCATCCTTATTTGGTTAAATGAAATATTATATAGTGGCGAAATTATGGAGATACGTTGAACGTTGAACGAAAGGGAGACTAAGAGTTGAGAGAAGAACCAAGTGTGCTTGCAGCCAAAGATTAGCGGAGACGGAGAAGGCAAAAAGTTCTTATAATAATGAATACCTAATCTTCTCAAACACAAAACACAGATCTTAGTTTAATCAAACCAACAGAGAGAACCAAAATCATATTGCCGAAATAATCAAACCAAAAAACTTAACGACCAGAATAAACCAATAGGAAAGTGGAGCCCACAAATTTGAAGAATATGCTGACGTGGACACCCTAGATAGAGAGAAAACTGTATCATTATATAATAGATTTTAATTCAAAAGCCATTTAGTGTTATGTAAGGTCATATAATAATCGCTTCTGCAAATTTGAAAAGAACCGATTGCATGCTCCAGAAACTTGGATAAAGTTGGAAACAGAGAGGACACGTTTAACTTATAAATAGGGTCTGAATATGATTCAGTAAAATGCAGAAAAAATATTAAAAAAATAAGAAAATATTACACTCATAGGCAGATTTAAGTTTTTTTATAACATAATGAATCAGTTTCTACTACTAGGACACTTTTCTCTAACTTTCTTTCTTTTTCGTTACGTCTAGTGGTTGAAACCAAAACAAATTATAACTAGTAGGTCATGTTTCTTCTTTCTTTGTCTTCTCCTTTTTCAGAACTAAAATATTTTTTTCCACTGGTAAAAAAAAAATTGAAATTATAGAAGCGGATTTATTCCAAACAAGAATTTCTTCTATGACGAATAATCATTTATGAAAATAGAACAAAAAGAGGATCAAAATCACTTTTGGAGTAGTGAAAAACCTTATGGTTTCTTCTCTAACGAACAATCGTCGTTGCTTCTCCAACGAAAATTCCATTGTCGGTGACTTCAAACCCTAAGCTCCATTCCGACATAGCTCTACCGCTATTCGCGTCAAGGTTAAATCATTTCCTCCTCACCGTGGTCGTCATGCTCAAGACTAGAGTTGTAGACGCTGGAATCATCATCGTTTTAGTCGCAGATCGAAGAGAAAACTTCACTGGAGCAACAATGGAGAAATTTTGATTATTTGCACATCTGGTCCTCCAACTCTTATATATTCTCTAAATTTTCTCAAAATTATATTATGTTCACGAATATTTCCTGAAACTTTTAATTGTTCAATCCAAACAAAACGAATGTTCTGATTTTGCAACATTGGTGGGTGATGTTTTGTTTTATTTTGTTTATGCCCCAAATATTTCTTATTTGCAAATAAATTGTTTTGATTTGGTCCCAAATTCATATGTTCATACTGATAAATTATCTATGCTACTTTGTACACAAAATATCATTGATGTTGTCCTTAATAGAAGCAAACATAAAACCCCAAAAGAATATCAATGATTTTGGATACCCATGTAATCACTAACTATATTATGGATAACTGGTAGAAATGATTTAAATGAAATTCCAAATTTTTATTTTTATCCTATATCGTAACTTGATCAATATCTACATGTACATGTGATTTGTCTTCCTTTTTAGCAATTATACTAAAAACTATTAAAATCATCATCATGACTTAAGCAATGTATAAATAAACCAGTGTACATATTTCTTGGTAAACTAATACTACTCTAATTTGGAAGACTTACATGTTTCATGTATATATATATATGAGGATAGTGAAATTATATGGCGTTTATATATTACTGTATACATTATTTATGTACATGTGAATCAATGTACACGTGGATAATAAAACATTTGAGTACGTGGTATAGTGTACACATCAAATAGCTTCAAAAATTTTAGTTTCATTTCTTTTGTGCATTTTGTAAAACCTTAATAATATGTTTGTGATATTTTTACAGGTGATTATTTGTCTTTTGCTTGAAAATATACATGCCACATCATTACATGAGAGGACTACAAAAAAATCTTTTCTATAAAGATAATTTTTTTGAATATTCATTGTATTCTTAATATGTGTGAATATATTATGGATGGCTGGTATAAATGATTCAAATGAAGTTTCAAATTTTCATTCTTATCCTATATGATAACTTAGAGTAATCTCCTACATGTATACATGTGATTTTTCTTCCCTTTTTGAGAAATTATACTAAAAACTATTAAAATTATCATCATAGTGAAACTATATAGAGTTCATGTATTATTGTACAAGTTATTTGTGTACATGTGAATCAATGTACATGTAGATAATAAAATATTTGTGTACGTCGTATAATGTACACATCAAATGGTTTCAAAAGTTATAATTTCATGTGTTTTGTGTATTTTGTAAAACCTTAGTAATATGTTTGTGATATTTTTTATTTTTTAAAATAAAGTTTTTAAAAAATTATTGTTCTATAAAGATAATTTTTTTGAATATTCATTGTATTCTTAATATGCGTGAATATATTATTTTGAGCAACATGTTTAATGTTTATGTATACGAGGATAGTGAAATTATATAGAGTTCATGTATTATTGTACAAGTTATTTATGTACATGTGAATCAATGTACATGTGGATAATAAAATATTTGTGTACGTCATATAGTGTACAAATCAAATGGTTTTGAAAGTTATTGTTTCATGTGTTTTGTGTATTTTGTAAAACCTTAGTAATATGTTTATGATATCTTTTATTTTTAAAAAATAAAGTTTTTAAAAAATTCTTGTTCTATAAAGATAATCTTTTTGAATATTCATTGTATCCTTAATATGCGTGAATATATTATGGATGACTGGTTTAAATGATTAAAATAAAGTTTCAAATTTTTATTTTTATCTTATATGATAACTGGAGCAATGTCTATATGTACACATGTGAGTTATCTTATATGATAACTGGAGCAATTTCTATATTTGAGTCATTGTACAGTGTACGTCGTATAGTGTACACATCAAATGCTTCATAATAAATATTTTAATATACATTAATATTTTAGAAAATCCTTCTTTTAGAAATAGAAAGAGTATTTTGCTATTTTAGCTAAAATAAACATTTTTTACGGTATGTACATGTCAATCATTGCACAAGTTATCTGGTGTACATGATAACGATAAAAATGTGAATAGTGAACTTTTATGTACATAATGTCATTTATATTTGATTACATATATATATATATCATTATAACATCATACACAATAAATTAATCATACCCCATGAAAAAATATGGGTGTGCTTATTTACATTTAACAAAAGTTAAAATGCACATTACTAAGTTTGGGGTATAATCAAAGGTCATTTCTGCAAATATGAAAGTTTAAAGCAAAAATAAAAACTTAAAAGACTAAACGTGTAAAAAATAAAAACTTAAACATTGTTGTTCTCAAGCTTTCACTCTGTGACGGAGAGGATGACCCACAAGGATTCCAGACAATCACAACGGTAGATCTGAACGCGGCAAAGGTAATTCTTCAATGACTAATAAGGCAGTGGAGTGGTGATTCGCCGTAGGAGCTCGCTGTTCGTCGAGCAATGACAGAGGGTGTGCCTTTTTTTATTTACATCACCTTCGCACATGAGAGCTCGAGCGATGATAAAGAGTGTGGTCGTTTGGTGCTCGCAGTACAAATCTAACCCTAATTTGGCGGCTAGTGAAAAGACGTAGACGGTGGTCGGAGATATGATGATAATTTTGTTGTTGTTACACTTTGTTACTAAAGAAGAAGATGGATTAAATAAAAAAGAAAGGTAAGAAAATTTATTCATGCTAAACTTCTTCATTATCTTTTGTCATTAAAGTCGGAAAAGTTATTGTTTTTCATATTTCTCTGCAAATTTGTTCGACCATTAAAGGGAAAAGGAAAATAAGAATAAAAGTTATGGGACCCATTTTATTAGAAAAACATTTCGTTAGATTGTAGTTACAAAAAACTGCCTTAAGAGTAAGAACTATCTTATAGTGTAATAAAAAGTCATAAACTGCCATACAATGTAAATGACTAGAAAAACAAACTGTAATTATATCTGTATTTTTTTGTCCATTCATTGTTAGTATGCAGAAAAATAAAATAATAAAATATTCGGTAAACTGACTGCAGATCACTTTACACGAAGAAAAATTGTTATGCGAACACAAAAAAAGAAAAGTGGTCAAAAAATAGAAACCAATAGATGATTTTTTTTCTTCTAAAAATACTACACTCAATTTTATTTTTACTAGAGTTTTTCACCGTGCTACGCGCGATTTATACTATTATATAAATTATTTTGTTTGAATTTATATTTTGAACAATTTTTATTTGTTAATTAATTTTCATTATTGATTTCCTAATAAAATTGGAGTAAGACTTGTTAAAAACAATTACCACATTTTTGATACTATACAATAGATTTATAATTCATGAAACTAAGAATGAGCAGAAGAAATTAGTATGATGTTATTTTCTTGTTCTCAGTCTTAATAATTGTTGAATTTATATGTGGTATGATGTTTTGTATTTTAATTTTTTGTTAACTATCATTTGAAGCTTCAAATAATTATTATGGAAATGTTAAGTAAATCCTATTAATAATATTATGGTGAGTATTAATTTTCTAGCATTGTTTAGATTAGTTTTATAATAAACCTAAATAGAAGTACAAATATAATTGTGATGTAATGTAAAAATATCCAACATCTCCCAAAACTTTTTTTCCTCGTTTCTGTTTTGTTTTAGATTAAATATAAATAGCATTGACAAAATAATTAACATATTTCAGCTTTTACAGCCAAGATGTCCATACTTTGCTTTTGATATATTTGTTTTCTTTGTCTAAAAACAAAATTACCCAAGGCCATTTCATAGTTCAATACAAAATGGAATTTAGAGTAAGAAATGTTTCAATACTACTTCATTTTTCACTTTTTAATAGAGTAAAGATGATTTTACTCTAAAAATAGAGTAATATTTTTTTTTCTTCATCACTCTAATTTTTACTTCAAATTAAAATAGAATTGAAGTAAAACTCAACTCCATTATAAAATTACTTCAGTTTAGAAAAATAAAAATTTACATGGAGATACTCTTAAGTTGGCTTATGTTTCACCAAATTTTGTTTCCAGAAATTTATAAGTTGTTTGACGGTCTTAATTCTCTTATTAAAGCTTTGCGATTTTGGTAATCTAATAAAAAGCTTTAGATTCAAAACAAAATAATTGTAATATCCTTGCTGACTTAGTAGCTAAAGGCTCTTCTTTATACATCCATAAGGTAGATGAATTTGAAAAGACATATGTTATCGTCAACTACAAAGAGAATTTGATACATGCTCTAATTAATGCCCGTAACTCCACAAGGGAGATAAAATTTGGTTATAATTTTACTCAAAGCAAATTGCTCTTTTTCAAATACAACAGTAAAGATTTACTCTCTCATTCCTATGCACTCATCATACAGTTACACTCATATGTGTCTTGAATATGAAGATCAGAAAAATCAGAGAACGGAAGATACATGAAAATGAAATTTGATCAAGTCATCCAATTTTGAAAACTACTTTCTTACATGGATTTAGGTAACTCCAGCCGCTTATATATGACAGCTCTGTCTCTCCATGATTGTTGGATCTTCTTTTAAAAGTGACTGACACTATTTTGACCTGTTGGAAATGAGATTCACCAGCAGATTTTGTTTGTGTCATATGATACACTTAAAGACAAAAGACAGGGGAGAAAAGTTACGTACTTGGTCGAGGATGTTGTGCTTGGCTTCACCACGTACTTGGCAGTAGACAATATACTTGGGGACTAAATTCTGCAATCCAGCACATAGCATGTTCAATTGCCGTTATTAATGCCTCTCATGAAGTTTCCTCAATGGAGTAAATATGTAGTATTTCTAAAATGCAGAGTAAGATTAGAAAAAAAAATAAGGCACCACCTTGCTTTAGATTTCCATTTCTTCGTTAAAATTCCACATGAAGATTTCCACATTTTTAACTTTCTTAAAGCATCCACTCATTCACCTTCTGAGCTTACAAAACCCGAGATAGGGAAACCATATCCCTGGTTCTTGATGATGTATTACGTTCGCAGCATATAATGAAGACAAAAATCTAAGTAGAGGGTCTCAGAAGGACAATATTTAGGTATTAAGCAAAGACAAAAAAAATAAACAGAAAATGACACGTTTAGAAACAAAGTATGTATTCCCGGACAACTATAAACATATATTCTGAAAAGAATTCTTAAACCTCCCAAAGTCGTTCAGTAGTTTTTTCTTCTTTGATTCATTGTCATATGATTTCCATTTTATAGAATCAAACAAAGTCCTAGAGGCTAGCTAGGGAGATCAGAGATGAAGGAAATTGGTGCAGCAGTACAAATTAATGAAACACAATATCAATCATTACCTCATGGGTTCTAAAATTTTCTTATAAGATTCAGCTGGTCTCTCAATCCCCATATTCTTGTGGGAATGGTCCATCATCGCCTTTGAAATCAATCATAATGCTTGCCAACTCAATTAAAGTTTGTGTTGCCTATAAGTATCGAACAATTAACAAAGGCAGAGAGATATTCACTTCAAAGAGAGAAATAAGCAGCTTTACCTTTTCTGTATATTTTCCTTGGGATAAGCCATGTCCATACCGAGGTAAGCTCAAAGCTGAGTAGTGGTCACCACAATTAAGAAACCGAGAAACATAATCTGACATAACTTCATGGGACCTGTGTAATTTAGGTGATGTTGATAAATGGGGGAAGAATAAAAGTAGAAAAAGTTAAAACTGTTAAAGAGTGCATCGTATCAAGGCTGAAACTGAAGCTCCACTCAGAACTTTCACAAGTGAGAAAACCCACAAAAGAATGTGTAGTTTATCCTCAGAACTATACAACTATACAAAGTATATGAAAGCCAAACCAAAGTAATCATTCGGTAAACATATGTATCTCATTATGACAAAAAAAAAAAAAAAAAAAATCATACTTTAAATTGTCATTATTTACCAGTTTGAGATTCCCCTGTTATCGTGCAACACGATCTGATAAGATGAATCCCTGAATGATTGTAGCCTGTGTTCAATGTTATCACTTAGAAGTGGGCGAATTGAAACTCTAAGAAGGGTAATGGGTGTGATACATGTTCTTCAATCATAAGCAGCATCAACCCAATAACTGTGTTTCTTGCTTCCCAAAAATATTATTAAACGAAGACGAAGTTCCAATTCAGCGAAGCCAAGGATTTCACTGATTTGGGCGACACTGACGGATGAGCTTAGATGGATTTCGTGAATTTTGTAGGTTTCGTGACGTTTTGTGTGGAGAAGAGACTGATAATAAGAATTTATACAAATCTCGCAAATGTAGGGAATCAGTAAAGTAGCATGTCTGCCGATTAATAGAGTAAAGAGGGGTTTTAATGAGAAAATAGTGACTGGATACGTCGTAGTTAAAAAAAAACGGAAAAGGTTGAAAACATCAAAATTGAAAACGAAGAAGAATGAGAAGTTGATGAGTCTGCATTTGGTGTTGACAAAATATATTTGACACATCTGAATTATTAAAAAATATATATATATATATATATAATTTATAATTTACAAATAAAATATATTTATTTATATTTATAGAGTAAAAATATAATTATCATTTCTATTTTTAATGAAATTTTGTCATTTTTCATGTTTTTTTGGTTTAAAATATTTTTAGATTCAGAAAATTTATCCTGAAACTGTTATCCAAGAGATTTTGATAAACTATGGAAATCAACTATTTGGTTACATACACAAAGAGCTAAGAACAACTTTAGTGGAGGTTTTTAGTATTGAAGTTCTTAATATATATATATATATATATATATATATATATATATATATATATATATATATGTTTTTTTTAAACAACTCAATATATATATTAATATTAATATTGAATTGTGGAATTTTTAATTTATTGGAAACTCAATCCAAATATTTGTTTTCAGACATTTTAAGTTGAATTTTACGTAAAATTAATAATTCAATTAAATGCTAATATATATATATATATATATATATATATATATATATATATATATACTAGGTGTTTTGCCCGCACGTGCGGGCTTAATCGTTTTATAAATATCTATTAGTTTATAATATATATATATAAATTATTTTATTTAATAAAATTTTACTATTATTAATTAAAATTTGTTTTTAATTATATATAAAATTTATTAACATTAACTTTAACCACTTAATTATTATAAATTATCTTTTTAAATTTTAAAATTGAAAGATATGTTTTAAGATAACAACACAATATATAAGAGTTATCTTATAAAAAAATAATATTATTAATAAAAATTTGTTTTTGATTATATAATTAATTATATATAAAATCCATTAAGGGTAATATTTATTTTCAATTATGTAAAATTAAGAATTTTATTTGAATAATATTTAGTTTTGTATTTTTTGATTTTGAATTTGTAGATTTTAATTAACATATTTTCAGATAATAACACAATATACATATGAATTATTGTTTAATTTTAAAATATATTTTTAGATTTTGGATAATTCTTGTTATTGTCAATTTTAATCAATTATTTAATCAATTAAATTTGAAATTCGTTTTTTATTTTTAGGTATTTTTTTATAAAAATTCTTGAAGGGTATAAACGATATTAACCACTTCAACTTTCAACGTGAAGGCTCCGTTGCGAAAAATCACTTCGCAAATAATAGTATAGATATATAGACATATATGTATTTTAAGAAATCCAACACTAAAAGTCTAAACCCCTCGGACACAAGGTTGTTTTCTTTTAGACAAGTGTGACAAAACTGCTATACCCCCGAGAACAAAAATCTGTGCGAATTAACAGCTAATTATATCACTAAACCAAGAATCATAGCATCAATTGGTTGCACTGCACTTGAACATACATGAAATCAAACCACATGAATTGAACTACGGTCTAGAATGGCAACATTTTAAAAATCAGCAAAACGTAAAGGAAACCGACTATATCATGTTTTTAGGGGTAATGTCACCAAAGAAACAAATAGAAACAAGGAATGAATCTCACAATCTTAGAACAGAAATATTACAAATTTTCACAAGAAAAAAAAAAGAAGAGATTATCAAAGGTCACGAAGGTGGAGGAGATTAAAGGGAGTAACGTATTTGGAGTCACCGTTGAGTAATTTGTCAGCTATGATGAGATTAGCAGCTTCGCTAGGATGGTACGGGTCCCAAAACACATGCTTTGACCGGTCCGTACAAAGGCTCGAGGTTGGTCCACATGGCAATATCCCGGCCAATCTACCTCCCGTCCCACAGCACGCCTCACTTGATGTCTTAAACCCTATTTATCATTTCCCACAATAATCAGTAAAAATTCAATAATCACTATTTTAAAACTAATTAAAGAAAATGTTTCTAGTATGTATACAGTAAAAAATATCATAGTCAAAACTCAACCTAATAACAAAGCCAAAAATCACGATAAAATATCCCTACTAAAAGTAGTATGTTGAGTTCCTGATATATAAATTACGAAGGTTATTTACTTCTTTTCAAAACTGCACTGAAGATAATATCAGATTAGGTCTGGACATTCGATTCATCGGGTCGGGTTTGGATTGGTTTATGTCGATCCGAGTCTTTTAGATCTTATACATTTGGACCTAGTTGGATACTTAGAAATTTTAGTTCGAATTGGGATCGATTTTTGTAAGGTTTGGATCATTTCGAATATATAATTCATATACCGTAAAATACTCATATTTTTGGTATATTTCAAGTTAGGATCAGTTCGGGTATTTAAGATCCAAAAGATCTGAAATACCCGAATTGGACCAGAAAACTCCAAAAATACTTGAAAACCCAAAATATATTTAAAAAAAATCAATAAATACCCAATTTTTACCCAAAATCTGACCCAAATATCTAAAAGTTATCCAAAATTTTATTCAAATACTCAAATTATATTTCTGAAAATATATGTTTTCCGAAATCCAAAATTATACCCAAAAATCTAAAACCAAAACTTTAAAAAATATCTATAATACCAGAATTATACCTACACTCAAATATACTAATATATACTAGAAGTTTTAGATATTTCAGTCCCGAACTGAGACCCACGGTCCAAAAAAATTATACTCAATATATATTTAAGCCTATACCCGGACTCCAATTCAAACCTGCATTTTCAGATTGGTTTCGGTTAAGATTTTCAGATCCGGATTATAAGAATTTACAATTTGATAGAAAACCACAAAATAACGTGAATTGCAAAAATGGTAAATACTATTTTTGGAGTAAAAGAACCCGAATCATCTAAGTGTTCACTCCCTGTTTTAAAAACTCATGGGCCACTAATATAGATCCATACCGTATTCTTTGTAGTTGACAATAAGGTCCATAACTAGATCATAAACGTTTGCATACACGAAGTGTGCGTCTTTTAGACTATCTCTCAATTCCACCATCAAGAGATCTTTGAGACGAGCATTGTACTGAAGAGCCAACTTGTTTGCCAAATCAACACATTGTTTATCCTTTAGCTGATTGATTGATTTCTGGTACGGTATACATCCGATTGGAGCCACATTCCCCACCACAAATTTACGAGCGTCCAATGCATATAGTCTCTAACATTTTATCCCAAAAACATATTCTAATTAGCACCAATAACGATTAATGGTATTTTTATTATATATCTAACATACCTTGAGTTGATCACGAAGATGGCTAATCATGTCCTCAACAAAAGCTTCAGGAGTTTGTGTTAATCTCGCTTGAGCCGCAACAAAAGGGACTAGATAGTTGTTGAGGAAATCGTTTGAGCCAATTACTATGGAGAATAGAGATTTCTTTATGTAATCTTTGGCCTTATCTTCACCTAAAAGTTTATCAAATTGCTTCCTTGTAATACCAAAATAATCAACTTGTATATCCATTCCTAACCGATTTACCTACACAAACGTAATTTGAATCGTTAGGTATATACAAAAACTTTTTGCATGTCCATGAACACAGTTAAGCAAATAATTTGAGTCGAAAACACATTTTAACACAAATTTATAAAAATAATCTAATAAATTTCAACGTGAACTTTTCTTGCCTATTAAACGATCGTCACAATAATTATAATAATCAACTTGTATATCCATTCCTAACTGATTTACCTACATAATCGTAATTTTGAACCGTTAGGTATATACAAAAATCTTCTGCATGTCCATGAACACAGCCAAGCAAATAATTTGAGTCGAAAAACATGTTTTGACACATATTTATAAAAAAATTTAAAAAAATTTTAACGTGAACTTTTCCTGTCAATCAAACGGTCGTCCCAGTAATTACGATGAAAATATTTGTGAATGAAGGCTAAAAGACTTACAAATACACTTCCAGTAGCATTGAGAATTCCACCACCACCTGATGCGTAATTCACACCATTTAATAATGTTTCACCATTTGCATTTGGTGCTAGATATGGAACTGCATAACTTGGTTGCCCTAGCTTTTCTCCTATATAGACAAAAGAAAAAAATCAAAATAAACATTAGCACACTACTACAAAAATCGAGATAGTGATTAATTTATATTTCGGAAATTATATGGTTTTGCTAAATTACCAACGATGTCAGCTATAGTGCGGCCGTTAGTAAACCGGCCGGTTGGATTCCCACGGGATGGTTTGAAATCGATGCCATTAGGAGGACTATTGGCTCTAGACAACGTTTGCAAGTAATTGTTGTTTCCTGCGTCCACTAACGAATCGCCGAAAACGAATGATGCGGCCAAGGCGTTTTGATCTCCTGCGCTAGCTACTCTTTTTGATCCAAAGAAGATCAATATGAAGAAAGGGACGAAGAATATAGCTTTGATCATTATCATCAATCAAATGGTTTCCTTGTGTGTGTTTGGTGTTCTTTAACGAAGAAGAGTTTATATAGATTTCTTCTGATTGGTTAAGAAGGTAGGAGAAGCAACCTTATGTGTTCGTTTCAGAACTGGGTTGTTTAACAAACAAAAAGGTTCTTTTATGGTCAACATGTTACACTTTTTTAAAAATTATCATTATAAAACGCACAGAAAGTTAGGACAACTATATTTATGGTAGGTTATGGTTTAGAAAGTTTGAAAATCATACACCCTTGTTTTGGTATCTACTTGAGCTCAATTACATCATCATGATTCTATATTATCACAAATTAAATTATTACTAGGTAGTTACCGCAAATTTGCGGGTACAAATAATTTTACATTTTTAATACAACATAATACTTTTATGTTTTTAACATGCAGTAATATATTTTAATATTTTTGAACAGAATATAAACTTTTGGTAGATAATTTTTTAAATAAACATATTTTATTTATTAATATTTTTTAAAATCTTAAATATTTTTATCAACAACTATATATGGATAACTAAGACTCTTATTTAAGAATAATTTTCTTATAACATTATCGTTAGAACACACACATATATATATATATATATATATATATAGTTCAATTGGTTTGTAAATTAATTTTCTTCCATAAAATTAGAAAAGTTCCAAAAATAAACTCATTTGACAAATAGATCTACACTTACAACTAAGTATAAAGTACAAAAATTATTAAGAAGAAACATAACTATATATATATGTGAATTCTATTAATTTAATAAAAATTAAGAATATAAATAATTTCATAAATTTAGAATATACTTTGATTCATAATATTATTTGGATTGTTTTATGGCTGATGTAGTTTTTTGTGTTTATTTTGCTTTTAGATAAAATCAAATTGTTTTGAGATTTTTGAGAAAAATTATGAAAATGATCAACTTGTGAAGAAAATAATATTTTGCATTGATTCTGATTGTATTACGTTTTTATAGCATCTTGTAAAAGAAACTATACAATTATAAATATTTTATAAAACATTTATAAACTTTAAATTTTATGAACTATTTCTCAGAAGTTTTAAAATACTTATAAATAGTTACATAAATCCTAATAAATGTTTTATAACCCAAAAAAAATAATTTATTATCTATCATAAATAATTTATAAACTTTAAAAATGATTTAATAAATTTATAAAGAACATTTCTAAATACTTACGGTTTTTAATTTTAAATAATTTACAAACCTGTTAACCTTCATAAATATTTTCTAAATTCCTATAAATGATGAGAAATTATTCCTTATAAATGATTTCATAAATCCTTATGACATTTTTACAAATCTTTAGATATTTTTTTGTAACTTATTAATGATACAATATTCATTATTGATGATTTAAAATCTTATAAATGATTACCAAATATTTATACAGTTACAAACTATTATATATGTTTTATAACCCATTAGAAATGAATCAATATAACTGATTTTATTTTCTTATAAATGATATATTAATCATCACATATGATTTTAAACTAATGTAAATAATTTATAAACTCGTTTTATGATGCATTAATAGTTATTATAATGTCTTTTACCAAAATCATATGTTTTATATATGTATATTATGACTTATATAGGAAAATAAAGATGTTTTATCACTGTTTATAATAGAAAAATAAAGGTAGTATATTAGTTTTTACTAACTAATTTTAAAAAATATATTTTATATAATTTAAAAATAAACTATTAGTTAATAAAAATAAATGATGAAGTATTATATATAATTTCTATAATTGCTACCATTAGATACTATAAATGATTATGTATAATATTATATTGATTGTTTGGTAACTAACATTAATTGGTTATAGGATTGCCTCTTTTAAATTTGATTAAACTAAATGAAAACCAAAAATCATCGATCAATCAAATTATAACAATTTTTTAAAGACTTTACATATGATTAATACCTATGAAAAATTACTTAAGTGACTTCTCATTTAATATATAGTAGGATTTTTAAAATTTTAGTTGGGAAAATTAGAGAGAAAATACTAAAAGTCTCATATGGGTTTATAGGAAACCATAAGTTGGGATTATTATTATTGGACTGATAAATTACGTGGACTAGTTTTTTGTTTGATTGCCATTGGAATCAACACCGAGAATATTGAAATGCTATTAAAAACTGATTAATTGTTAAAAATTATCGCTGTTGCCGGGATCAAATCCGGATCACCCGGGTGACAGGCGGGAATACTTATTATTATACTACAATGATTTTGATGACTAACAAATGCAAGTTATCATATATGACAACATTTATCAGTTGTTATCCTAATAATATTATAACATCATATAGAAATTTTGGTTAAAACATCTTATTGCGTTTGATGTATAGTGTTCAAAATTAAAACGTACATCTCGGAAGTATTATCTACGAATATGAACTATGTACTATTTTTTTTTTGTCAACATCCATTTTTGAAAATTAAGTGGTGGTCGAGTTGAGATGCTTCAAAAAGGTGCTCGATCTGGCCGGGTCTGATCTACATGGGAAATAAGAACACCACTACTCATCACCTCTTTTGCAAGAGAGTCTGCCTTCAAGTTTTTGGCTCTGGGAATATAATAAATTCTGAAGCCCGAAAAACCGTCTCGTAAAAGACGGAATGAGACTAACTCAGAAGCAAAGGCCGACCAGTCGATTGAGTTGGCAATCATGTCCACCAAATCAGAACAATTTTTGTCTTTACATGTATCGTGGTCACTAGTAACACACGTAAGCAAGACATCGCCCAAAGAAGTCCTTCCATCTCCGCGTGAAGCGCCATAAGACTCTACTGGCATCCTTGAAGTCCAAAATGTTCCACCCTCATGTTATCCTTGTAGGTCCAACCGAGGCCACTGACCTAACCATGATTAACCCATGAGGCGTCAGTTTGGCAGGTAGGAACCTGGCTGTCCATGGGTGGGGTCAAACTGAAAAACGAGGTTGACGGTACACTATCTTCCCCTTCGTCTTCACTGATATTAGCCTCTCTCTAACATTCCGATTCTATCTTAGCTAGCTGAAGGGTGTCTACGTGGGAAGTATCTTTTCCATTAAACACTTTATTATTCCTAGCCTTCCATATATACCATAAGATTCACATGAAGGTATCAATAAGTGGTTCCAAATAGTCCACATCTTTTTTTCTCCAAAAAGGAAGTTCATGTTTCGATAAATAGAGGTATTCGGGAAGAAACCCGGACGGGGATGATAGTCCGATAAGGTCCACACCTGCAGTGTGGAGGGCATTCAAAAATAAGATGATTTATGGTCTCTTCTAGGTCACCACATCTAGGACAGCTCTTATCGGTCCCCAAAAATGTCTAAAAGCTAACATCTTTAAAGTCGCGATACATTCTGTCAATGCTTGCCACATATAATGTTTTATCTTTTCTATGTACTATATAGGTAGCTTGTTTAAGTAGTTACTAAATTTTGATCTGTGTTTTTAAAATTCATAATTATTTTGATTGAAAACAATAATATAATAATTTATACATTGCATATAATTTCTTGTTAAATATGTATATATAATTTATTTAAATTGTTTCCGTATATGTGTTAAATTTTTGGATTTTGGAGAAATTATATTTTGTGATATACACTACATTTTTTAATATTTTACAATTATACTAGATTTTGACCCGCGGTTTTAAAGCGCGAGATAACTTTCATTTTATTTATTTCGGTTTAAAAGCAACAATGATTTTTTAGTTTGAATTTAACATTTGAATTTAAATGTCTATATAAGTTCTTCTGTGAATTACAAATCTTTATTTTTTTTTAAATAATAAAATCAAATATAAAAAGAAAATCTATATTAAAATAAATTTATGAGCATAAGCTTTCCATATTTGAGCAGAGTACCAACCTTGAAAACTTTTGGACCACCACATATTGTTCCTACATTCATTATGTGCTTAGTCTTAAGGACAACTTCTAAAACCTTCATGAATAACCTGCTTGACTTAAGATCCTTGCAAGCTTCATAATTATGTATTTTTGTATGGGATTAATCACTTATCTTGTAATGCAAGAATTAACAAATGATATTGTAATATCTCAAGCATTGAGAAGGAGTTTTTGAGATGAACTACTTCATCTTAAAACGTCTCTCTATAAAGCATTGTTTTAGCTATTTGAAACGTAAGTGGTACAATCATAAGTGCCTTCAGAAATTCCAAACGAGAGCTAAGCTCATCTAATACTCTTTGTGGCTACACAACTTCAAATCTTCTTCTTTAGCCGGCACCATCTTCTTTTTAATTGACTTTTACGGAGGAGAGATTCCATAAATGTTTCTGTAGCATTCATGAATAACCAAATCATGTGAAGATTAAAGCCCCAATTTCTGCATAATCAAACAATAAAAATACCAGTCAAAATAGTAAACCAGGATTTTAAAATCCAATCAGAACCTTTCAAGATCCATAATATTAAACAATCTAAACTTCCTTGATGGTTCTATCACCTTCATCCTCTTTCTTAAATGTCCCAATTCCACAAAGCCATTCAACATAGTTTTTATTTATTTATACTTCTTTCTTTAAAAACAACTGTTTTGATCCTTGATGATATTTCCTCTTATCGATGGGATTGTTGTAGAGAAAAAAAGATCTTTAATGAGCTATTTCAGATCTCTTCTCACAGATTAACGGTAAAGAGAGAGTAAAGTGGAGAAGACAAAATAAAAAAAGAGCCGTCGTCATATGATTAGGGTATTGTTAGTTTCTAAATATTTAATTTTACAGTAAAATTTAAATAAATAAATATTTAAAAAATAAGTAATGGCATATCATTGTAAATATCTAACAAAATTATGGGCAGAATCCTAATAGGGATTCTGCTTTAATAGTATATATGAGAAATAATCATCAAAATTATAAATTTTTGCTTCATTCAGTGTTTTCATTCCCCATCCGGATCCGCGCTCGAATCGATAAATCCGGTAACTCGCAGTCGAGCAAATAAACCCGTTGATCTGTAAAAATTGTTAGTTAAAACTCGATAAAACTTGGTAAAAACCCATAAATCCGCCCTTAACTTGTGACTCAACACCGGTTGGTCCGGTAAAAATCCAAAAATTTGATAATATTTCTAATAAATAAATAAATTTATCGTATAGTTTTAGTATTATACAAAATTAAATAATTTATTTATAGAACGTTAGATATTGAACTGATTTTAGTCTTTATTGTTATCCACGGCCTGTCTGAAATGTTTAACATCAGAGAGGCTGGTAATTTTTATGATAGATGTCATTATAGAATTTGATTTTTGATAAAAGAATGAGTGATATTTTTTTTTTTGTGATCCACACATGTGGTGAAGATAGTTGTATGTATAGAAAAAACGAGGTGTAAAACAATTTTAGTAATATATTTTATGAATAACAAAATCAAAAATTTATGAGAATACTACAAGAAAACGTGAGAGTTGCGACTACCATTTACAACCACAAATGTGTGGTCGTAATTTTACGTCTAATTTACGTCTAACTTACGACTAAGTAAGACTTAGTCGTAAGTTCAACGTAATATTGCTACTAAAATGGGTGGTTGTAAGGTAGACATAAAGTAACATCTGATTTACGACTACATGAATATGTAGTGGTAAATTAGTCGTACAATTATGACTAACTTACATCTAAACTTTTACATCTGATTAACGACCAATGATGGACGTAAAGTAGTCGTAATATATACGACTACGTTACATCAAACATATACCATTTGATTAACAACTAACTTACATTAACAATAGTTGTACATTAATAGTTCAGTTACGATAAAACGTAAATTCGTTGTAACATTGTTACCTACCAAAATCAAAATTTTCCTATAAATATGATATTCTCCCTCATTCTTAAGATGCACAGAAGAAAAAAAATGAAAAAGAAAAAAATATCTCTGGAAATATCTATGAGTTTCAGAGTTGGATGTATGCGCATAAAGATTTAAGGGGAAGAGTAACAAACAAATTTCTCAACGGAGCAGAGATATTCATGTACCAGACCAGACAGACGTCGCTCACAAAGGAAACAAGTAAAATGTTTTGTCCTTGTCGTAAATGCAACAATACGAAGTTTGCTGCTAGTGAAACGGTCTGGAAACATATAGTTAATAGAGGATTTACTCCATATTACTATATCTGGTTTAGCCACGAAGAGGGTGATAATAGGAATGAAGCTAGTAATAGTAATCATGTTGGGAATGTTCGTAACAAAGATGAACCACACTTGCGTTCTGAAAATTACCATCAAGAGGATCATATAGTAGATCATGATAGGATACATGATATGATTACATATGTATTTCGTGAAACAACATCAATAATATAGGAGGTAGAAAATGTAGAGGGGTCTAACTTGGATGGAAATTTTTTTTATGAAATGCTAGCAACATCTGAGCCAATTTATGAAGGCTGTAGAGAATTTTTTTCTAAATTATCATTGGCAGCTAGGATGATGAATATCAAAATTGATCATAACTTACCTGAAGTTTGTATGGATGCATGGACTGAGTTGTTTAAAGAGTATTTGCCTGAAGATAATTTGTGTGTTGAATCTTATTATGAGATTCAGAAACTGGTTCATAGTCTTGGCTTACATTCGAAGATGATTGATGTATGTATAGACAACTGTATGATATACTAGGGAAAAGATGCATAATTGTTAGAGTGTAAATTTTGCAAGAAGTCACGATATAAACCGCAAGGACGTAGGCGGAATAGGGTGCCGTACCATCGGATGTGGTACTTACCTATTAAAGATAGTCTGAAGAGATTATATCAAACTGATAAGACGGCATCATCGATGAGATGGCATGCAGAACACACCCAGAAGGAAGGCGAGATCAATCATAATTTGATTTACTAATTTTTTTTCATGATATTTTTTGTAGCAAAAATGGAATTGGTCCATTGGTGTCAACGAAAAGGTGAAGGAAGGGTTTAATAAAAAGGTAATGGCTCGTCTAAAGAACATTGTTGGCGATTGGAAAAAAAAGTGGAGGGTAATGGGGGATGACGCAAAAGAAACCTACCTCAGCAATGACGTTTGGACTGGCTTGAAAGCTTATTGGAATTTGTCTAAGTCAGTTCAAAGTTCGTTCACTTGCTCAGTGTCCCGGCTGACCTGTGATGAGGATGGTTTTAATTATTTTGTATTTTGTATTTTGAATATTTTAATATTATGGATATTATTATTATATTTATGGATGATTATATATTTTTTTTTAAATTTATCAAATTTTAAAAAATTAAATTAAATTAAATTTAAATATTTGATTTTAATTAAATTATAAAATTCGTAAATAAATAGATCATACGTAAGTTAACCTCAAATTTACGATCAATGAACATTTCTTTTCGATGTAAACTAGTCGTTCATGTACGACTACTCTACCTCTACATTCGATGTTCATCAGTTGTAAATTTGAGACCATCTTACGTCTAATGTTTACGTCTCCCTTACGACTAACCATGTTACGATCAATTTACGACTAAATGTATTACAACTACCTTAGGACCAATTTTTTTACGTCGAATTTACGACTAACCCTTGTAGTCGTAACATTACGACCAATTTGTCTCTAATAATGAATTACGACCAGCCTATAGCGACTAATCTAACTTGGAAGTTAGTTAGTCGTAATGCCCCTTTTATGACTACATTACTACTAATTTTGTAGTCGCTAAAGACCTGTTTTCTTGTAGTGTGTACATTGTTAGAGCGAAAAATATGATATATTAAATGTTTGATAACGAATTCATAAATGCTATGTATATGGCAGCAATCATAGGTACTTTTCCTACAATAGTTTTTATATGTGACGCTACGAAATGTGGGTTTACGATAGCAATAAATAGGTGTTGTTGCTTACAAATTGATTACGATACATATTTCGTGTCATGCTAAGGTCTTCTACAATAGCAATCACATATTTTGATAATTGTTGTTGCTAAGTGTTATATTAAATTTGTTATAGTTTTGAATATCTTATGATACTTTAATTAGTAAGAAATATTAAATGCTTTGAGTTGGGATCATAAATGTTATTTTTTTGCTATTGTTATTTTGTCTGAGAGCTATGATTTGGTTGTTTTTGATTATTTGCTTTCACAATTAAACATCATAACAAAACATTACCGTTCATAAAATATGTAACAAATGCATAAGTCATTAGACATAAATGTTACATATGCAATTTAAAAACACAAAGCATAGTCATTAGAAATAAGATAATACATAAGTTCGTAAGGCTAGCTTCAAACTAGCTAAGTCTGGACTAAAGTTCTTCATTCCCTTACAAGCTGCAACAATAAAAACTCTCAACAGCTAAACAATTACATATGCATGTTTAAAACACAAAGCACAACACTTACAACATCTTAAAATATGATCAATTTATCAATTGACCATGCGATTGCTGAACCATGTGCATTTTTTAAACATTATATTTCATCTGATTTCTTCCAAACTTCTGCATCACCTACGATCACTGCATCTACCCACACCTAACTGCTTTAGGACTCAAGCGTACAAAGTAGACCATTTGATTTGGGTCTGTTGAATGCACACGCCCTTCAGCAATAACTTGTTTCCTCTCACCAATGTCCATCAGTTTGCACTTTTAATTCAGTTTTATAGCTTGAGATCCATGCTTAAGCTGGCGCTTTACAATATACACAATTTAAAATAAAAAGATTAATATAACCAAGGTTTTAATCTCTCAGCTAATATCTTAGATATTATCTTATATGCAACATTTGAGAGACTAATAGGTCCGTAATCCTTTATGCTTGCAGGGGAATCAACTTTTGATATGAAGCATATATGGGTGTGATTAATTTTATGATGCATATAACAATACTTGAAAAAGCTTAACATGAGAGATCATTCATGTTTTGATAATACTCCAATGATGCTTGAAGAAATCAGAATTCATTTCATCTGTCATGGAAGATATGTCTAAGTTAATTGCAAATGTTAATGTTTTTATTTTCTGGTATGTGACTTCTCTTGTTATCATATAGTTAATCTCCTATGTAATTGTAACACCCTGATCACCTATGGCTAATGGGTCTCCCATGCTCAGTCAATCGGCTTGTGGGCCCCATCCCATACGACGGGTGGTGCGTTAAATTTTTGGAAGCTCAAAAGTCTTGTTTACTGACCATGCAATCACCACATGACCTTTTTCTGTGCTTTGTCCTCAATCACACGATATCACGAATCACTTCCCGATAGATCAAACATTCTTCTACTACTCCAGCTCAAACACGCTTAACTCTGGATTTCTAAACAGATGTGTGACGAAAAAGTTAAATGCACTTTGATGACATAGATAATCAAATCAATTATCTTAAACATTTCCATATATACCAAAAATCAGAATGTTACAATTCACCCTCACTTACAGTCTGAGATCATGTTGCAAGTATACTTATTGGAAGGTGAATTAATCATGACTGGCAGGACATGCTTAGGTTTATTCAGGCTGGAAATTCTAGTTCGGTGGATCGAGAACTCGTACATTTGGTGTTCCATGTAGTGGTGTATCATGTCTAGCAAGAACGCAATGTACACATACATCAACAAAGACTTCAGAGGACTGCATAGTTGATAAACATATAAACAATGTTGTCAAACAAGACCACATCTCTTGGATATAAGGAAGATCATAAACTCAATGGACTTATGTGAAGATGGTTTGAAGTGTTTAGCTAAGGAAGGAAGACCATTTATTGTTTTTACAATTTTTTCTTATAGCTATACAAAACCTATTTTTAATAAATTCATATTTTTTGTAAATTTATTTTTGATTTATCAATAAATTTTACAAAAATTATAAAATAAAAATAATATATATATATATATATATATATATATATATATGAGTGCAAAATAGAATGAGAAATTTCTTAGGATAACCTATTTTAGTTTATTTTTTCATAAAAATAGCACTGAAGGAAGAAAATAACCAAAATATTTTATTAAAGAGATAAATAAATACTTTTACCCTTATGGTTAATTAATCTAGACTTAGGTTTAGAGTTATGAAGTGCGGTTTTGGGGATGAGGTTTCAAATTTTTAAAAAAATAAAAAATAAATATTAAAATTTGCAAAATAAAAAGAGGCTATTTTGATCATTTTTAAAGGCTATTTGGTGACAAAAACTAAAAAAATGTTAGTTGAGAGAATTGCCCAAATAGAATGCAAAACACCTAACAAAAGATTTTGAGTAGAGAAATTCTCTAGGATAACCCTTTTTAGTTTATTTTCACAAAAATAGTCTTCATATAAAAAATGACCAAAATATTTCATTAAAGAGATAAATATACACTTATATCTTTATGGTTAATTAATCTAAACTTAGGGTTTTAGAGTTAAAAATAGTAGGGTTTTGAGGGTGAAAGTTCAAACTTCTAAAATAAAAAATCAATATTGAAAATTTTAAAATATAAATAGACTATTTTGGTGACAAAAACTTGAAAAATGCAATTTGAGAGAATTGTTTTCCAGAGTATATCCTATAATATTTGATAAATTAATAGAATATTATTGTAAATGGCATAGTTTGTAACTTCTTAAAACTACATGTAGTCCTACTGCCTAAGAAGAAAACGGCAAAGACCAGCTTCATCGCCTTGTTTTGAAGTAAGAGGCCGTCACGTGTCTGCAAGGGTTTGTTCCCGTGAGTCTGAGGCCTCGTCTTTGTCCTCTTGCTTTCCCGCTCTGCAAGATAAGATGATCTTTTCACACATCAACCGTTTGTTTCTCGTCGAAGATCTTCAAACGCGTTAATGGAGGAATCATTGTCACACACACACACACAGTAGCAGCATCTGTTTGACTTGAATTCGCATGACGTTCCTTTGCAACTTCGTCCGACGGAGACTCCGTACTCTGTTGCGAACTTTTTCTCGGGAAGATCCTGATCTTCAGGTCAAATTAGGGTTTACTAATACTCTCCTAACATTAAGGAACTTCCGATTCGATGTCCCTCAGCTTAATCAGCTCCTCGAGGGATCTAGTTTCTCATTCGAAGGCTTTACCGTCGACCACCTGGTCATTCACTTATCCGTCTGGTCAGCTCCGGCTATTCAGATCGAAATTCGCGGTGTACATGTCAAATTGACGGCTAGGTAACTTGATTCCGTCGCTCAATTGTTTGATTTCTTCTAGTTTGGTTTCAATGTATATAGTTGATTAGGGTTTATCGGTTCTGCGTGTAGAGGGACGGAGGTAGGAAGCTCCGGTAGGATGCAAGCGTCACGTGAAACTGTAGAGAATGAGATAAAGAAAGTTCTGTCGTCTATTGATCCCGAGGTTACACCTGTGAAATTTGTTTTCATTAACTCTTGCGATTGATTTGGTTGATCGTAATTGTAACTATGTCTGCTGATTTGACATTGCAGGGATGCTCCTTGCATGAAATCTTGGAAAGAATGCTTGACGGCACGTCTCAGAGAAGTAAGCTCAAGACTTCTTTCTCGAATCTTGCTCTCAGGCACTTCCGTAGTCAGATACATGGCATTAATGTTCAAGTTTGTTTCCCGGGTTTGAGTGACTTGGGTTGTGTTCTTGAAATCAACGAGCTGAGGAGTGATTCTGAGGATTATGGGAACCTTGGTTTATTAAGGAGTTCAGCTACTGCAGTTTTATTCCCTTTGAGCCGTAGTTCCTTGACACTGAGTGGCCATGGTTTCAAGATTGGATATAAGAGGAATAATGAATCCTATGACCTTTGTGCATTTGACAGTCTTGTTGTTTTGATTACGCTGCATAATCTTCAAATTACTGATCTGATCGTCCGTGTTCCAGAGTTAAGTTTCACGTTTAGACCCATTGATCTTCCGGTTTTAATGGGATTGTCGAAGTTATCATCCAAAGATAATAATTCTGTTAGAAGTGGGCGTTATCTTTGGAAAGTAGCTGCTCGCAGAACTGGCTTGATGATCTCGCCTCACACTAGCTCGTTCCAGAATTTAGTTAGTGCTGTTATCCTCTGGATGCGATACGTGAATGCTTATGAGGATTTGCTATCTTTAGCTGGGTACTCTAGAAATATGCCAGAGAAATCATCACTCTGGAAAGTTTCAGAAAACAGAAGGCAGTTTATGACTGCAAGACGTAAATGGGATATGATATGTGATATTGAGAAAGGGCTCCCTGCTGAAGCAATCACACGGGCGCGGAGAGTAGCCCGATACAGAACTTGCCTGAATTCTCAGAATGCTAATGATGATTATGAAGAAACTTCCTTATATGGCCACTTCAGTTGTTTGTGTCAGATCACCTGGGTTTTAGCTTATATCTGGAGACTTATTAGTAGAGCATTCGGGTCTATAGCCTGCTTTCTCTCGTTAAAGAAATTGTTGACCCAAGAACTACAAACTGATGGGAACAGCGAAGATGATTCCGAGCGGGTATTTCTTGAGTTAAATGCAGTTGTCAATCTTGGGAGACTTTCTATCACATTTTATCCAGAGGAAATAATTTCAGGTGTGATGTCATCAAAAGATAGTACTGAACACATGGACTCAAATGCTGTCATTCTTTGCCTTTCGGTTGATGAGTTTTTGGTATTGCATACTGCCGACTTTCTTAATCAGTGGTCGTCTGCTTCCTGTGGGAAACTGAAGATTGAGTCCTCTAGTTTTATAAAAACCAGTCGTTTCATGAGATCTACAAAAGATCCCAGTTCTTCTACGGAAAGAAATAAGAAGCATATGCGTGAAGATGTGAAAACTATCCTAGAGATGGACCCCGCACAACGAAGCCTACTTTCCAAAACAGATAACAATCATGGCAATGATCGACAGGAAGGCATTCTGCATCTGCAAAATCTTCTGAGAGAAATGTGGTCGAACTGGAACAGCAATTGCTTGAAGTTGGATAGAAGTATTTTTAAAGTTTCTGAGAACCCTTGTGTGCTCCTTGATATTAAAAGCTGCATGGCATATGAGGATGCTGGTAAGCGAGATTCTGGGATCTGGAAATGCAGCATGGTATCGGGAAAGTTAGATATTGTTTTAGATTATTCATCGTTGTTTTCAATGGCTCTGCTAATTTGGCAGACACAACAGTATCAAAGCGTGTTTGTTGACGGAATTACTGGAGGGGTTCATTCAAGTTCTTTGGTAACAGGTGGTGTTAATCATGAAATGGCTAGTTCTGACGAATATGGGATCTATAGAAGAATTATTGAACTGTCTTTGCATAAAGTTCATCCAGAGAAACAGATCCAGGTTGGTATACTTGTTGGTGGTCCACAGATCAAACTATTGGTGGAGAAGGCTGAAGAAGTGGATGCTTTAACTGGGCAGAAAAATCTTCTTTTATTTGATATCCATGATCTCGAGTTTGTGGTCTGGCCGACTAAAAAATCTGACGTGGTGCCATTCAGGATGTTTCAAGGGCCTGACAACACAAGATCAGATAGGCCTTCGCTTCAGGACCTGGGGCTAAGTGATACTGTGATTCCAAGTTATGAAAAATATGTTTCTCAAGGATGGAATTCTCTGTCCTCACACCTAGGGTTTCCAGGATTTGATTGTTCTTTCTGCAAAATGGCAGAAAAGAAGTGGAGTCAGTTTTTTGTATTGAGACCCGTAACTATCTGCTTTTCATCCTTAAGGTGTGTGTTTTTTTTGCTTATATCAAATTACTCCCTTTTATTCATTAATGAACTTTATTCTTTTTGCCTTTTGTTGCTACATATGTTCTAGACTAAGCTACACATTGCTTTTGTCTCCCTGCTTGATACATATTTTGCTTGTCATGTCACACGAGGATTTTTTGATAACATAATTTAGTGCTCTGAAGATTGATACTTAGTTGCATCTCCTCCCCAAATTATAGGACTGAGCTTTGGTGCTTCGTTGAACTAGTTAGTGCATGTCATTGTCTATAAGATATCTACTTCAAAGAAAAGAAAAGAGGGTCTTAACCGGGTAATCTTGCTTTGTGTGGAAGCTAATTATCCGTTTCCTCTTTCCATGGGGCTTTTTGTATTTCTACTTCTATTTTCGATTTATGTGATGTTTTTATGTTCCTGCTGAAGTCACTATTTCATATCAGATGACTTCATTATGCAATCAAGTATTGTAAATCGGTAGCAGCCATCATTTACATTATGCAAATCCATATCTTAACCTGAGAGAACTGCAATCTATTGCAGAGAGCATCTTTATTCCTTTAGCCAAGCGTTTATCAGTTTCTCAACTGGTTTGGAAGTGTTGGTGTCGGGACTGACTATTGTATCAAAAACGGATGACCTAAGTGCTTACTGTCAGGTAAGAGAGGATTTCTTGGCAGTTTTTATTTTTCACGTCTGTAATCTGCTAAGTATTTAGAAAATTAGTTTCCTACCGCATGAGTTTATATTTGTTTTGGTGGTCATATAAGGCTCAGATTCCTGGAAGCATGATTATCATTTCCCTTATTAACTATGTACCTTATTTCGTTGCTTACATGGTGCTATGGCGTTGATCTTTATCAGTCGAACAATTTGATAAAAGGCTCTTTAGTAATGTACTCTTCTAACCCAAGTGATTAATTTCTTGATATGACTTGTTGCTAAGATATTATTAAGATGCCCAAAGGATTTTTTTATATGATGTTATGTAGGGTGCGGATTTTCTTTATGATTTGGCGTGTGTCAGAAAATATCCTTTTAGGCTTTCTTAATATGACATGATGCTCAAATACTTATGAGTTCCTCAATCTAAACGAACCTGTCCTTGTGCTTGTTCGGTATGAAATTCCGAGCGTACCATCGGAATTGCTTAAAGATCCTAATTTACCTTTTAGATTATTAATAGTGCATGCAAGTAAGTTTTGTTACTTTTTTGGCAGATGCTTCTAAGCTTAGTTTTTAAGCTACCCCGTGGTCTGAGCGGCTCTAGCTCAGCGGGTCATTCATTGGGACAAGGGTTTCTCAGGTCTGACGCAGTGCATGTGGAACATGAGACCGAGAAGGCTTTTTGCAAAACTCTTTATGCAGTGAAAGCGAGCATTAAGGTTAGGGCTATAGATGTGATATTTGATGTTCCTGTAGCAGACGAAAAATTTGAGAAGCCAACAGAGTTAGCTGATTCGAGAATCTGGTCTTCTGTCCAGGAAGCATGCGCTGAACTATCTTGTGAAGAACATAGGTTTTTAGTCATTGTTGATTTGTGTGACCTCCAATCTTTACTCTTCAGATATAGGGATAATATATGGAAGAGTTCTGGCAACTTTATCATAGAATCTTTGCCGTTCAGATCACATGATATCTTGTTTGAAGCATGTCTTTCTAGCTGCATATTGAATGTGGGTATGGATTGCTCAATCCCATCAGCTCGAGGGGACGCCTGTCGTATGGCTGGTGATTATCCAGGAACCGCATCAACAGAGAATGAACCGACTACAAATAGAGTTCAGGTTCAGAGAGAATTAGACCAGTTGGACTCTGCTTCAGATTCTTCACTGTCCAACTCGACCTGTTGGATACGCATCGATTTAGCATTGACGGACTTGCTTGTAGCTAGGTGCTCAACAAAACATGTCTTGATTGAAGTTCGTCGGTCAAGTAACTTCGTAACATCGGTCTCTATTGGTAGAAACTTTCAGTCAGTTTCCTGTAGAGTCCAGGTAAATAATAAACGCTGCTCGCTTTACTTACATATTGACTATCTCTATATGGCGCATTAAGTAACTTGCCACGTTGCTGGCAGGGTGGTCTTTTTGTTCTTGAACCAGAGGCCTTGATAGGGTTAATTCATGGTTACTCTGCGTACCTTTATTTCATTTCAAGTAAGATGTCAGTGATTCAATCTCCTGCACCAGTTCTTGAGCAAGTCGAAGCTGGCTCAGGTGTCCGTGAAGTTAATAATCATTCTCAACAAGAAATTTGGTACCTCGTAGAAGCGTTTTCTATAGATGTTACCCAGTTTGCACTGGGTTTTGTCTGTATTGATGAATATGGTAAGTTGTCCACTTATTTAAAATTAAATTTCCAAAGAAATGATAATTGCTTGATTTTGCAGGAGGTATAAGGGAAATTGTTCTGGAGATCACTCTCCATAGTTCCCTGGATTCAGCAGGCAGAGATCAGACGTTTCTTTGTGAAGTTTCTCGCCTGTCAGTTCTTTCTAAGATTCTTGAGAGCGTGGAAAAGGACATAAATATTACACAGTTCTCTTCTCCAGCATTTAGTGAATCTTCTTCCTTTACGTCTGGTGCTCCTGTTGAAACACCATTTCAGCAAAGAGATGTAATCAGCTCAGGTGATAGCAAAAGTGTTTCTAATGGTCTAAGAGAATCTTCTACAAACAGTAAAATTCAGGAAGAAGCGAGAAACTACATTTTGGAAGACCTACGTGTCTCTGCATCTGTTAAGAAGCGAGAAATTACCGGTCACCAGTTTAGCCAAGCTTGGGAAGGCGGTTGTTCTGTTCTAGGATTTGATATAACCATTTCTCTGTCAGAATTGCAGGTATATTCTTTGGGATTTGGAATACATATGTAAACAGTTTTAAATTATTCCTTATGTACTAATAATTAATACTCTTGTTTGCTGACCTATCATGTGTTGTTACATCAGATGGTCTTTTCCATGCTTTCATCCTTTTCTACGTTACCTGGAGGAGAAAGTACACATGCTTCTTTAGAAAGGCCTTCATTCAATAGTGAACCTGAAAGAAGTTTTGAGTCTGTAGTTCCTGATGGTAAGTAGGTATATTAATGATCGAGCCATTCATAAAAGATTTTGGGTTCATTCTCCTAATGGAAAATTGATATACATATATAGGAGCGATTGTTGCCATTCAAGATATACACCAGCATATGTTCTTCGCAGTGGAAGATAGGGGGGACAAGTGTGTTGTGGCTGGTACCCTTCATTATTCTCTGGTCGGAGAAAGAGCTCTTTTCAGGGTATGTCCTACTGTATATTATGAGAACAAGAAGAAGAGAGAGAAAATAATTAGCATCTTTTGTATTTACAATAAAATCAGGCCAGCTACCTATTTATTTGTCTTCCCCCTTTTTTCAGTGAGATGGTATCCCCTATAAATTTTGAATTCATCTGCAGGTAACCTACCACCGCCATCAAGGATGGAATTCATCCATCTTATGGTTCTCCTTGACATCTTTATATGCCAAAAACAACAAAGGAGAGCCATTACGGTTAAACTATCATTCAAGGTCAGATATTGTTAACGTGTCTGGACTTTATGACAATGCACCAACACTCTTTCGGGCTTCTGTTGGTGAATCCGAAAATTATAAGGGTGACATTGACTGGGAGACATACCGTAAATTGGTGAAAGATTCATTTTACCTCGTCAACAAGAAGGGTGATTCAGCTGTTGCATTTGTCGATGGTGTTCCAGAATTTGTCCGGAAGCCAGGAAATCCATTCAAGTTTAAAGTGTTTCGTGAAAGTTTGGCGACTCGTAACATTGCATCTGTGGTACCTCCTGAGATCCATGATTCTGAAACGCAATCTGTGATGAACTGTTCTCCCCCTTCTATTACCGTAACAATTGACGGCGTATCTCTGACCATTGTTCATGAACTTTCAGAAACAAGGGACAGATTTCCCCTGTTTCGTGGTTCAATCAATATTACTCAGCTAACTTTACAAATGCTATCTTCTAAAGCCAGGATTATGAGCACATCAAACGTTTTAGTGCTGTACTTTGATGCTCAGACAAACCAATGGTGAGAAGTTCTCTTTCCCTGATACGTATTCTCTGTTTTATGCATTTTCCTCGCCTATATATAATTTTCTTAAGCAATGGTTTTTCTTTTCTTCTGGAATAGGCGGGAATTCATACATCCAGTTGAAGTTATCGCTTTCTACCGTTCAACTTTTCAGACCCAGGATCGTGAAAATACTATTCACAAAGTACCTAGCCATGTTTACTGCAGAATTGGAAAGGTGCTTAAATCTTCTTACTGCATTTTGCATAAAGTCTTAGAGCTATATAATTCGTTATATATCTCTGCTATCGCATGTGCAGTTGGAAGTCTTTGTAACCGAGCTGTCATTGGATATGCTCCTTTTCATGCTTGGGAAACTGGAGGTTGCTGGTCCATTTTCTGTGAAAACCTCCGTTATTCTTGCCAATTGTTGCAAGGTTATCCTTTCCCTGATTACTGTCCACTGCTTTTATAGTTTTCGTATTCTTTTCCTTAATTACACCTGTTCTAATAGAGGAACCATGAAACGAATTCGGCCTTTTCAGATAGAAAACCTCTCTGCCCTTGACCTCACATGCCGTTTCAATGAGAAACAGACGGCCACAATTGGTAGGAAGCAGACTGCTTCGATTTTTCTTCGGTAACTCCTTCGTCCCTGAATGCTTTGTTTCATTCTGCACAGGAAGATGCATGTGTTTATGCCTCGTAGTGATTGCGGACAGTGTTTGGCTTCCTCTTCACTAGATTGCTGAAATAATTTTCTTTCCCATTTTCCGATTAGTGTAGTGCATACATCTTTTTACTCATAAGGCGCAGAAGAAAAGTACGAAATTAAGACTAAATCTTTTTGAACTAACTGAGAGTGGAGAAACACGTTCACTTCTGCTTTTACATAACAAAGTGGATGGCAGATCCCTAATTTTATGTAATATCTTTCAAAGGCATTCAATGAACCATCAATCAGAAGCTTCTCCAGTGGTTGCGGTCCAGCTATCTTCTGGAAATTTCGTAACTTCTTCTATTAACGTTTCTTTGTTAGAAGCCAGAACACTAGCTTGGAGAACAAGGATAGTATCACTCCAAGGTACTTTGATGCTTTTCACACCCATATGTTCATGGTTTTCCACCTGAATAAGCGTACGTTGCAGCCACTGACTTATATATGTTTTATAGATTCAAGGAGTCATCCTGGACCGTTTATTGTTGTTGATATTAAGAAGGGATTTGAGGTATGTCTAAAGCTGATTCACAAGGTTTTCTATAAGATCATTTAATAATTAATGCAGTTTTTCCTTTATCTTTTGTATTTGACTACCACCTGTAGGACGGTTTATCGATCTCAGTTTCTCCTTTGACAAGGATTCATAATGAAACTAGTCTTCCGATGGAGATACGTTTCCAACGATCTAAGCAGAAGAGAGATGTTTTTGCTTCTGTACCTCTGAAGCCTGGTGGTTCAATTGATGATTCAAGTGCAGCATTTAATGCCATTAGCTTATCGGGAGATCTGAAGAAGGCATTGACATCTTTAGCTGTCGGTAGGATTTTTGTTTGTTGATACGATATTCATCACTTGAACTTTTAAGTAAGGTTGAAATGTCCCCACATCACTATAGCATACGCAACTAGGTTCCCGTCAATTTGTCTTTCTTCATTTCCCTATATTTCTCTGCTTTAGTTATGCAGGTGATATCAATAGTTACCACACTGATTGCTATTAGCGGTATTCTGATTGGTTTCATAAACTAAATGGCAGGTAATTTTTCACTCTCGTTCAGACCTAAATCTCTGGAATTTTTTTCTGAGAGTGAGAAGTCACTGGCAAGTGAATGGTCTGAAGAGCTTGAAGGAGGGAAGGCGGTACGCCTATCAGGAATTTTTGATAAATTAAGTTATGGAGTTAAAAGGGCTTTAGCTATCAAATCAGTGAACGTCTCCTTGACTACTACATATTGCGCTGTCACATCTGAAAATCAGTGTGTCGACAAGGTGCATTTTCTGATCCATAGCATTGGGAGGGAAGTATCTATCACAAGGCCTGATGCATCCTCTGATATGTTTGAGAAACGGAATGCGTGTATTGCATTACGAGAGCAGAAGGAAATTTTTCTTTTGCCCACTGTACAGGTGTCCAACTTCCTATCCTCCGAAGCAGCCATTTTTTTGACAGAGACTGGTACTGCAGAAAAGTATGTTCTTTTTAGGTAACCTATATTTCTGCATCTAACATTACTTTCTTGCTCGCAGATCAGTTAACCTCGATGGGGAAACACAGCATTGGCAAGCATGCAACGGTACAGAGTGGAAAAACAATGGATTTCTATGCTAATCCTGACATGATATACTTTAGAGTTACTCTCACTGCTACCCAGACGAGCTGCAAACCAGTCAACAGTGGTCAGTGGGTTAAGAAGTTACAGAAACAGAAAAACGATGCAGAATGTTTGGATGTTGGTCTTGATTTTTCCGGTGGAAAATACTCTGCTTCCTTGAGATTGTCGTTAGGAAAAAGAGGCATACTGGAGGTCATGATTTTATCTTGAATTTTGTTTCCATCCTGATTGCTTTTACTTAAAAAATATATCTTTCTGGTTGTTGCAGGCAGCCGTTTTCACGCCGTATATTCTTAAAAACGACTCAGATTGCACCTTGTTGTTCTACCCCCCTGATCAAAAGCCTCTATCCAGGTACATAAAATCTAAAAGAAGATATCTTGTTACCCGGTGATGGCTATTTACATTTAAATTAAAATAAAATGCAGGGAAGATTTGGAGAAATTTGATCACACCGTACCCCCAGAGTTTGGATTGTATTTGCCCAAAAAGACAGAGGGGTCGTGGTTTGTAAGGTAGGCTATCCGTGCTCAGCATATATTCATTTTACCCGATATCATTTTATAAACTACTTCAAAACCTTGTTTGGCCAGATCTCGCAAGGTTAGGGTTATATTGGCTGATGGTCATGGGGCAACTGACGCAGTGTTGGATTTGGATGCTTTATCAGGACTTACAGAAATTGCTTTGGGAACAAAAGATGACTCTGGAGTTCGATATATAACAAGGTTTGGGTTGTCAGTTAAATCAATCTCAAGTAAGATGTTTGTTCCATCACGGATTGTGACTTTTGTTCCGAGACATCTTGTAATAAATGAATCGGAGGAGACCATCAACATCCGCCAACGCTATTTTCAGGTTCTTGTTGTGTCCCTTTTTAATTGTTTTTTTGCTTTCATCTCAGGAACATGATTTATTTACTTTTCTTTCTATCACTTTTGGTTTTCTTGGAAGAATGACTCTGTAGGCATAATCACCATCAAAAGTAAGCAGAGAGCAGCCTTACGATTGCAGGAGGAAACTACACTGAGAAAAGAACGTCATCTTTTCGAAAATTTTATCAGAAAGCACGGAAGTGACAATGCTAACCCTTTGACATTCATTCAGTTCCGGTTGAACAAGGCAAATTGGGGTTGGTCAGGTCCGCTGTGCATCACTTCAATTGGGTGTTTTTTCCTCAAGTTCAGAAAGCAGTCAGGTGAAACAGGCAGAGGCACAGTTGAATTCGCAACTGTAAATGTTACTGAAGAAGGATCAACTCTTGCTGTGCGCTTCCAAAAACCACCAAATACCCCACCGCCATATCGAATTGAGAATTTCTTGTCTGCATCTCTCACTTACTACCAAAAGGTTGGCCACATCCTCATTAACGTCATCGCTACATATGTGTTTTTTCTTAAAATGGATGTACATCAATCAGTGTCCGTTGCTGAATCGCAGGATTCATCAGAGATTGAAGTACTTGGACCCGGAAGTGGTGCTGGTTATGCATGGGATGATATGACCCTTCCTCATAAGCTTGTAGTTATAGTAGATGGTAATAATTGGCTTCCCATTTTTTCATGCTTAGAAATTACCAACTTCCATAACGTCTTAAAAAATGGCAGTTTATTCCATAGGTATTTGAGTGACCAGAAAGCTGTTTTCTTGTTTTAGGCATGATACCTTTGCGTGAAGTCAGCTTAGATAAGGTTCGTCCATGGAAACCCCTTTACAAGGCAACTCAACACAGAAGCATAGCCTCCCACTTAATGTTGGAAAAGAAAGCCAAAGATCATAAAACTGCCTACGAGCAGTTGAGTAGCATGCCGATGGTCAAGGTCGGATATGAAGTATATGCAGATGGTCTGACTCGAGTCATTCGCATTTGTGAAGTTTCAAAAAGCCTTAAAGGAGACTCAGTATTCCGTTCACGTTCAAAAATTCAATTCCGGATAACCCATTTAGGAATTCAGTTACTTGAAAAAGTGAAGCAAGTAAGTCGGTCCTCTACCTCTCTTTTGCACCATCACATCTGTATTATGTGGCTATACCTACATTAGTTTGCGTCGGCCTCCTTTGCCACATAGACTTGATTCTGCGTTCAAATGTTTATGCAGAATGCAGAGGAGAAAACTGTCCTGTCTTATTCTCCGATCCTAGTGGCAAGACTAGATAATTTTGGTCTACAATCCATGTTCACTGACCAACAGAAATTTAACCAACTATGTATAGAGGTATACTTTTATGAAGTGCAAATAAGTTGGCGTGGTTTCCTGGTTGCAGAAATGAAACAGGGATTTTGTATTTGGATACAGGCTCTGAATGTGGATCACAAATGGGCAGGGGCACCCTTTGCAGCCATGCTTCGTCAGCATCAATCAGATTCCAGTGACGGAAATGGTTGTCTATTCAAATGTGTATTTGTTCTAGCATCAAGCGGTTCCAGCGTCACACAAGTCAAGCACGCCTCAATAGTTTTGCAGGTATTAGGCGGTTACTGTGTCACTCTCTTCGAATTTCACCTTAGTTTTTTCTCCTCACACTGTCTAAATCAGTGAGTAGAAAATAGAACATCCAGAGTCGAGCAATTCGATCCTAATATTCCTGCTTATGCTGTTGAATTTTACCTTCTTAATGTCTTACGTGCAGCCAGTCAATTTGAACCTAGACGAAGAGACTTTGATGAGAGTTGTGGCATTTTGGAGATCGTCTCTCAGTACAAATACGCAAAGTAGTCAATATTATTTTGACAATTTTGAAATTCACCCAATAAAGGTTTGTTCCAACAGTTGTTCTAATCGTCTTTTTTTTTTTCAATTTCTATCGTATGCTGTGTTTAAAAATTCTACATCCGTTTCTCATCTTTTCGATTAGATAATTGCTAATTTTGTTCCTGGGAGCTCATACTCGAGCTATAATTCCGCTCAAGAAACTCTGAGGTCATTGCTGCATAGTGTTGTTAAGGTATGTGCATCAAAAAATTTCATATCTTTTTATTTTTCTGTTTTGCGTGTATTCACATGCAAATCATTTTGCATGAGCTGATGCTTGTCCGGCACTTTGTTTTCTATAGGTTCCACAGATAACAAACATGGTTGTCGAGCTAAATGGTGTACTGGTCACTCATGCTTTGATAACGGTTCGCGAACTACTTCTCCGATGTGTAAAACATTACTCATGGTATAATCTTTTGCTTGTATGGAAAAAGTTAAGTACACTTCCCTCTAGTTTTTTAGATATTATTAACTTGGATAACTGCTTTTTAGGTATGCAATGAGAGCAATTTACATTGCAAAAGGCAGTCCATTACTTCCGCCAGCTTTTGCATCCATGTTTGATGATTTTGCATCTTCCTCTCTTGATGCCTTTTTCGATCCTTCTCGAGGCCTGGTGAACGTCCCTGGTTTGACAGTGGGTAAGATATGAGGATCTCTGGTTATCATTACCTTCATTTTTGGCTTCTATATGCATCATTTAAGGTGGAAATATCCTTTGCTTATATATATCATATATGTATGTTGTAGGCACCTTCAAACTCCTCAGCAAATTTATCGACAACAAAGGATTGTCAGGGACAAGACGTTACTTTGGTGATCTTGGAAAAACTGTACGTACCATATAATATATATTGATCATGAACTTCCCAGTATTTTTTTCTTCCATTAAACCTCTTATGAAACTACCATGTTGCAGCTAAGAACAGCAGGATCCAATGTGATCTTCGCTGCACTCACTGAAATCTCAGACTCTATTCTGAGGGGTGCAGAAATGAAAGGGCTTGATGGACTGGTGAGGACTTATCTCCTTTCATACTGATGATCAGGCAGGCTGAAGTTTCATTACCAATACAGTCTTTTTTGAATCATCTCTTTCTATCTTCTTCCAGGTTAGCGGTTTCCACCATGGAGTCCTAAAACTAGCGATGGAACCTTCGGTGATAGGAACAGCTTTGATGGAAGGTGGGCCTGATAGAACAATTAAGCTTGATCGTAGTCCCGGTATCGACGAGGTGATGTCTCACGGCCTTATCTTATACAACTGCACATCTTCTGAGTTTTTCACTCTTATAATAGAAGGACCACTTCCGTTAACATGTAAAACCTAGAGAGAATAACGTCATATCTACTAAGTTCATAAAAAAAAAATTAGAATCATTGTCACCACACATTCTTGCGAGATTTGGTTATGTATGTTCATATTCAAATTCACTCCTTGCAGTTATACATCGAAGGATACCTTCAAGCTATGCTGGATACAATGTATAGACAGGAGTATCTCAGAGTCAAAGTCATTGATGATCAGGTGAAATTTCAAGAACTTAGATTTGCTTTGCCATGATGAACTTGCTATTTTCCTGACTGACCAAACATATATATATATATATATATGTACTTGAAGGTTTTTTTGAAAAACCTGCCACCGAGCAACTCTCTGATAGATGAGATGATAGACCGAGTCAAAGATTTTCTGGAAAGCAGGGGTTTGCTCAAAGGAGATCCTTCAAGCTCTCGCCCTCGTCGCCGTCTCCATGGAGATAAGGTTTAAAACTCATATCCCTCTATAATCTTTCCTTTGATTTTGATGAATCTCCGAGTAAAATACGAGCATCTTGATATGAGCAGGAATGGAAGATTGGACCAACAGTGATGACATTATGTGAACATCTCTTCGTAAGCTTTGCAATTCGCATACTTAGACAGCACGCCACTAAGTTCATATCGGGTCGTAGGCCAAAGAAAGAAGAAGAAGCAGAGAGTAGTGCCAGTGGTTCCAGTACTGCAATAGTACCGGTTCTTGATGAGAAGAAGAAAAAGAAGATGAAGTTTATGTGGAAAGCTGGTATTGGCCAGTTCGTAGCTTCAGGCATCGTAGCTTACATTGACGGACGTTTGTGCCGACAGATTCCTAATCCAATAGCTCGTCGGATTGTAAGTGGGTTTCTGTTAAGTTTTCTTGACAAAAGCAATGACCAATAATAATGACTTCCTCTGTAAATATACTATTCTTAAGAGAGATGCCACATCATTTTCTTTACCTGCGTCGTCCCTCACATCACTAATCACTAGTTCTTTTACTGTATCCTTTTTTGTGTTTGATCTCCACACACAAAAAAATAATAGCTTCTTCAGACGATAGTCTATAGACATCATGAACAACAGTAACTCACGTCTCCTGACCGGCTGTTTTTCTGGTTCGAAAAATCTTTAATAAAAACCAAAATATTTAAAAGGTGCATATTAAACCGGGAAAACAGCTATGACTGGGGAACGGGAAGTTAAACCAGCAGCAAACCGAATGAAAAATCTCAAAACCGTGTGTTTAAATTACTTCACGAAACCGCGTGTTTTTCAAACTTGACCCCCAAGCTACAGAGAAAAGGAAATTGATTTTTGGTTTTAGTAAAAAAAAAAAAAAAAAGGAAATTGGTAAAATAATTATTTTACTCGTTATTTCCTTTTTTCCGAAAACCCAATTCCATCTATATAAACAGACAAACGGAGTCTCCTCTTCGTAGCAATAATCCTCATTCTCTCTGTGTCTTTGTTTTGGTTTGTGTCTCAAGAAACCATGGCTTTGTCCGATGATCTACCTCCACAGCTTACGAAAGATGCCAAGAGAAGAAGCAGAAAAAGAAGAACTGTGAAAAGTAAAGACATCGAAGTACTTGTCAGCGTCGCTACAAGAGCCGCTCATATCGCAAGAGACAAAGGATTCCACGTAGTCTCTCCCGAAGCAATACGATGCGTCGAAGTTCTAAGGATGATGCGAAGCATGCCTCTCACTCCTCGTCTCATCACCAAAACAAATGTCTTGCGCTCTCTTCAATTCCTCGCCACGAATGGTAACCCTAAAATCAGGTCTGAGTCTAAATCCCTTCTTCATCACTTGAAGGGTGTTCTTGCAAGTAGTTGAAGAGAGAGGGTTTTTCTTGGAAGACACGAAGATTGAAGAAGAGAGTATAGAGACTAGGGTTTTGTTTCGGAACAGTGGTTTTAGAGCAATGTTTTGTAACGAATTGTTTAGAATCGCCAAGTAGAATATAATGATTAATTTTGTTGCTGTCTAGTTCAAATTGTGTCATGTTTGAATCAAATTGATTGTTTACTATATAACAAAGTTGCGTGATTTGAAGACTGCATTTGTGAAGCTTTCTCAGCGATTCTGTATCGTTTTTTTTTCTTGGTTGTAAACAATGGTCTCCTGTCCCCTTCCTGTCACCAACAAAAACCACAAACAACAATCTTTATCCATCAGAACTTGATTTCTCTCTTATTCTTTTGGGCCAGCCACGACGAGCCTTTCAAGCTCACCTTTACGAGAGACTGAGGACTCTGTTGACTTGGTGTTGGTGAAGTGTCTTGAAGGTGAGTCTCTAAAAGAAAGAAAAAAATGAATTATCTGGTCTTGACAACACTGACAGTGGTACGTAGCTCTCCAGAGGCAGAACTAGTAAAGGATCAATGCTATCGGTGTTCCTATAAGTGTGGATGTTTTAGCTGCAAAAACAAATGCCTTCTTTAAAGTCATCTTTTTTGCTTGAAAGCCACATCACCCTTGTTCAAGTACATCAACAGAAGCTGGGACAGCGTCTAGTTCCAGTATTGTTAGTGTAATGGGCTTTGAGACCTGCCCTCCAAGCTACATGTATTCTTTGAGCAGATCATAAAAAGGAAATTGTCTTTATTTTGATAGAAAAAGAAAATTTGTTCTCTCTGTCTATATTCAATTGAAGTAATATATACATAGTAATATTCTTCCATGTCACTCTTTGAAAACGGGTAATTCTTTTAAATATCATTTTTTAAGTTTTTGTCACAAAAATAACCCTAAAAAAATAAAATGACTAAAATAATATTTTTAAAAAACAAAAATTCAATTTTTTTTTTTTTTTTGAAATTTGAAACCCTAAACCCAAACTCACCCCTTAACTCTAAATCCTAAAGTCTAAATTAGTTAACTCTAAAGGTATAAATGCATATAAATAAAAAATTTAGTTTATAAAAAAAAACTATTTTGATCATTTTCTTCCTTAAGAACTATTTTTGTGAAGAACAAACTAAAATGAACTATCTAAAGGAATTTCTTTTTTTATAATTTACTAGTTTTTTTACAAAAGACAAATTTATTAATCATTGTGGTTTTATCCCTTATCTCCATGATACTTAGTCTATGTGATGTCATTAATCGAATTTATTACTGACATACAATTATATTTATTCCTAGTAAACAATACTAACTCATGTCTCTAGACTCGGAACCCATACCCGACCGGCTGTTTTTCTGGTTCGAATTAACATTAAAAAACAAACTATTTAGAAGATGCATATTAAACCGGGCAAACAGCTAAAACCCGCGAACGTGAAGTTGAACCACTAGCAAACCAAATGATAAATCATAAAACCGTGTGTCTTTGACTTGCCCCCTAAGCTACTTAAAAAGGAAATTGATTTTGGTTTTAATAAATAAAAGGAAATTAGTAAAATTAATTTTCTCATTATTTCCTTTTTTTTTCTCTTCCGAAAACCCAATTCCATCTATATAAACAAACAAATGGAGTCTCCTCTTACTAGCAAAAATCCTCATTCTTTCTCCATCTTTGTTTTGGGTTGTGTCTCAAGAAACCATGGCTTTGTCCGATGATCTACCTCCACAGCTCACGAATGATGTCAAGAGAAGAAACAGAAAAAGAAGAACCGTAAGAAGTAAAGACATCGAACTACTTGTCATCGTCGCTACAAGAGCCGCTCGTATCGCAAGAGACAAAGGATACTACACTGTCTCTCCGGAAGCAATACGGTGCGTTGAAGTTCTCAGAATGATAAGAAGCTTGCCTCTCACTCCTCGTCTCATCACCAAAACTGATGCCTTGCGCTCTCTTCATCTCCTCGCTACGGATGGTAACCCTAAAATCAGGTCCGAGTCTAAATCCGTTCTTAATCACTTGAAGGGTGTTCTCGCAAGTAGTTGAAGAGAAGGGTTTTGCTTGGAAGACACGAAGATTGAAGACGAGAGTATAAAAACTAGGGTTTTATTTTCTGAAAAGTTTTGTAATGGATTCTTGTGAATCTCTTTGTTGTTGTTGTCTTGTTCAAATTTTGTCATCTTTGAATCAATTTCTGTTGTTGTTGCTGATGTCGAGTTCAAGTTCTATGTTTGAATCAAAGTTGCATGATTGAAGACAGAGAATTGGGTATTAATTTATGAAATTGAATAGTTATGGGCTAAACAGAGATTATCTTTTTTAATATTTTGGGGTCAAATTTTCGCATGAAATCCATCATTTTTTGCTTACTAAAAAGAATCTGAATAATCAATGCAAGCTCCTCCTAAAAGTTTCAACTCATTAAAACATTAAAAAAAACTCTTGAAAAGTAATCCAAAGAGATTCTTTTTATACAAACTTAAACAAAAGACCAAACTTGTCTCATGAAGATAGATAGATAAAAAACAGAAACATGGTAATCATCTTCAGTAAAGACATATAGTAGTAATGCCTCCTCGGTTAAAAGGGAACTAATATATATATAACAGCGAGACCTCATCATCAGTATAATTAGTATTCATAAGCAGCAGTTCTCTTCATCATCCTCATGAATTCTTCCATATTAACTTCCCCATCACCTGCAGTTTTGTATTTATTTTTAGTGTCAAATCATCATCATCATATTATGGTTGGTTCTTGACGAGGTTGGAAGCACTTACGGTCACGGTCAGCTTCTTCAACCATCTCACGAATCTCAGCATCAGTGAAGTTTTCACCCAAGTCCTTTGCCATGCGTTTGATATCATCAGCAGATATCTTCCCCTGCAAAAGAATTGACTTGATTGTTAATCCTCTGAGAGAGATGAAAAGGAAGTGTTTGATGATATATATACATTACTGTCAAGATCAATGATCTTGAAAGCCTTGGTGAGCTCTTCTTTGGTGTCTCTTTCACCGATCTTAGCAGTCATCATATAGTAAAACTCATCGTAGTCTATGGCTCCACTTCCATCCTTGTCCACATCAGCTATCATTTTCTCGATTTGCTTCAACCAAAAACAGGATTATGATCAGAATCATCATTCTTTAAAGAAGTTTAAAAAAACTGAAATGTATGTTACCTCTTCCGTCATCTCGAAACCAAGCGCCCTAAATCACACAAGAGGGAAGGATTAGTATTATTCCAAACATAAATCATAGAGAAAACGAAGTTGCACCTCATGGCAACGTTAAGCTCTTTGGCATCGATGGTGCCAGAGCCATCAGTGTCGAAGAGATCAAAAGCTTCCTTGATCTCTTGCCTCTTCTGCTGATTCAACCCATGATGACGTCTTGGTTTCTCTTTCCTCGATACACCTCTGTACAGACTCGACTGCACAAGTAAACAACAAGACAGCTCAATGTTACTACAAACATAACTAAAGTCTAAACTGCAAACAATTAAATCTCAACAACACCAACACAATTTCTTTTACTTAAATCTAAGAAAAGATATCACTTTTAGCATAAAAGCTATATCAATCATCCCTGATTAATTCAATTTTTGATTCAGATCTTAAAAACCCATAATGCACAAAAAAAGAGAGTATTATATCTCAGCTTGATCAGATCTCTTGCTGATCGTTATAAACACAAGATTGAGACAAGTCGAAGATACGAACCATATCTTCTTTGCCGCAGCGATGCGAATCGGAGAGGTCGAAGAAGCTCTTTCCGCGTCGATTTCTCGATAAGTAAGTTATCTAAACCTTCCTCGTTTCTTTCATACCAGAAAAATGTGGACGGGATGGGCCTATCACTGAAAGGCCCATTAACTATAATATAAGCCGGCCCGAATTGCGATCCAAAACTAAATCATTCATTTAGTTAGACTCGATTAATGATTTGAAATGCTAATTTTTGATCTGCAAAGAAAAATGAAAGGTGCTGAAACTATGTTAATGACCAATCTGTTTTTTTTCTTTATTAATTGCTTACATGTTATTATCTATTATATTGTTTCATTCACTTTTAAATTAAACACAAATTCTTTCAAAAATATGGTTAATATTTTATTTCATTTTTGTTCTTATGTAATAATTCAGTTACAAATTTATTTATAAAAGAATATATAAATATTTGTTCTTATACATACATATATATATATATATATTATAAATACATTTACAGAAAATTTTATATATATATTTTTATTTTACATATTTAAATTTTATATTATTTTTTTCAATAAGTGATTATGCATATCATTTTTGTATCATCTAACATATATGATTTCACTACATAATCATATACAATATTTACGTCAGAGAAACATATATGTCATAGTTATTTTATTTTTATTGTTAACAATAATTAACATAAATAAAAATTTTAATACTTGTTCAAAAAGTTAATTGTTATCTTATAATATTACATATAATTTTTGTTTGGTCTTACATCTATCTTATTAAAGTAGAAGTACCATTTGGAATGTTTGAAAACATAGATAAAAGTAAAAAAAAATTGTTGTTTGGAAACATGAATAGTTAGTATATTAAGAAAAAAAAATAATAGGCTTAATTTGAATCATAGATTACTATATCCCAAAATATAATTAATATTTATTTTAGGATTTTGTATGATTGTTATTAATTTTTTATTTTATTGCAATTATTTATAGTTTCATTTAATTTTTTTGAATAAATAAAAAATAAAACATAATTTATTTATATAATATATACTTTGTATTGTTACTTTCTATTTTTGTATATTTTAAATATATATCCCAATATTTTTTAATATATAATTTAACAAATACAATATAATTATATAAGTGATTTATTTTATGAGTTATTTTGCGTATTTAAAAATGATACACTATTATTGAGTTAAAAATTAATAAATTATAAAAATATACATATTTGTAAAATTCTTATTACAGTTTACCGCTCATAACGTTTTATGGACACTCATGTTACACAACACAATGATGAAATACATAGTTTAAACAATAAACAAAAATAGTAAAGATAGAACCGTTAAATTTTTGTTTTCTAAAATTTGTATATATTGAGAAACATGCACCCGTGCAGTCGCACGGGTCAAAATCTAGTATGTATTATAACACATGCATGCATATTTTATCTTTTCTTTAGTTAATTAATTTTTTTAATTATGGTTATATTATATATCTACATTCATTCAAATAAATTCTAAAAAAATAAAATATGTTTTGAGTTATTTATGTTTCAGTGAATTATAAAATTTTCAAATTATGTTACCAATAAGTTGGACTTTATAATTAACAATATCAGTTAGCATTTTTATTTGTTTCACAACAATATATTATACCATACTCCCTCTGTTTCGGATTACTTGTCGTTCTAGGCTTAATTTTTTGTTACAAATTAAGTATTGTTTTCGCTTTTCAGTGCAAAATTTATTAATAAGATTTTTCAATTTATTTTTCTATTGGTTGAAATATGGTTACATGTATAGGTAGTTGTGTTTTTATTTTAAAAATATACAAAATTATATGTTTTCGTAATATATATATGCATAAACCCAGAATGACAAGTAATTCGAAGCGAAGGGAGTATATATGTATTGTTTGTTTTCTTTTTAATTCAAATAATATCTTATTTTATATATTGAACTTACAATGTTTTTAATTTTCAACATTCTCAAATACAATAATTCAGTAAATTAGTTTGATCAGTTAGATACATATTTGTTATACATAATCTATTTGATCAACATTACATTTGTTATGCTTGATCTTTGTTTCATACTTGATATACATTTTTTTATATATGTCACCATTGACTGATCTAGTGATCTGCATACATATATATTTTATTTTCTGATTTTAAATCAATACTACTAAAACAAAAGCACAAAGTTAGACTCAAGTATTTCTAGGTGAAATATTTAACAAAACTATACACTATAATAATTTTTTAACACATCAATATTAATAACTATACACCTTAGAATCTAGCTAACTATATAATGAAAATATAATAAATGTATTTTTATAAATATTTATAATATAAATATAACAAATGTATCTTTAAGATATTATGGAAACCAATGTTTCCACCTAAACGTTTAGTAATATATAACTTCTATGATTGATTAAACAATACAATTCCTTTTTCTTTCAAAGATTTACGCAAAACATTAACTTTAGCTTCTTTCAGAAGAATTTTTTTTGGCAGTACTGGATCAGATCAAGATCCACGGGTTCTATGATAGTATACTAAATTGTATTGTTTGATTTTTCTCTCTTTATATGCTAATAACTGGACATGGTGTATGTGACCATTAGTTTTTAAGATTTATTTTTTTTGTTTTTGTTTTTGTTTTGAAATTTGGCTTTGTTATCAGTTTAAATGACGTTGGTTGAAGGTATGGAATTTTTGACTTGTGCAATAATATTTGTTTATTTTAAAATTATAATTAAAATTGAGTTTTCATTAGAGTAAATAAAAATTTAGCTTTCATCAAAGTAACCAAAATATGTGTCCCTTGACATTTGCTTATACTTATATTACAATAAAAATATAGCTTTCAAATGTAATGTAAAAATTGATTTCAAAGATAAATTACCTATAACTATAAATATTTTTTTTAATCAAAATATATGACCATATGAAATTAAGTAAACTACAAATTATAATAAAATATATTTTCATCAAAGTTTCCGCGGTTAAAGTAAAATCTTTATTATCATACAGTTTCTTCCCAGAAAATATTTTCAATAAAATAATCACAACTATATATATATATATACTAGTTAATATAAATAGCATATGCCATTACAATTTGCAATCTACATATCTGTGCATGGCTTATACCACGGCATATCTTTAACACAATTAAAAAATAAAATGGGAAGAAATATCTAAGATATTTTTTGAAAGTATTAACTGATTTGGCTACTAACAGTATTAATTATTTTTAGTTTTAAATTATTAAATATTCTAAAATATTTCTTACAAACGGATTATCCAAAAAACTGATTTGCACTATTAATTTTTGTCAGAAATATTTAGTTTTTACTAATTTTTTGATATAATTGAATTATCCAAATATTTTTATATAAGATATTTAAATTCATTTGAGTTATCTAATATTTTAAAAATCTAAAAATATAATTTTTATTCAATTTATCAGGGAAACCGGATCAGAATCAGATTGAACTTGAAATTTTATCGGCTTTGTAACATTTATTCTGCAAATCAAACCGAAAACCAAAATAATCAAACCGACAGCAAAATCAAATTAATAAATAACTGAATGGTTCCTATTTCTTAAAATGAAAAACTGAAAACCACAAGTAAATCAAAACTGAAAACCAAAAAAACATATTGAAACAAATCAAAAACTGAACACTCATACCTAAACATATTAGTGAACAAATATACTGGTTAATAAATTTATCAACAGAAGTGCGGATCAATACTAGTCTAGGTTGAACCATTACATTTAACTAACTTTCTTATTATTTACATTTATACCCTAACTTAGTTATTATTAAATATATACTCTATCCTTAAATTAAAAAATTAAATAACTAATTTATTAATTTTTACCCTTTTACAAAATTAATTATGATATTTTTTATATTTTAGACTAGGCACAATCATTTTTTTGTTTAGATTCAATTTGAACTTTGGGTTGCCGATTTTATATTTATCCTTACTTTAAATAAAAAGAAAATACGATTATATAACATTTTCAATAAAAAACTATCTTGCGTTTTTAAAGCGCGGATCAAAATCTAATATATATTTGAAAATCAATGATAAATAAATACAGGCCAAACTGTATTATAAATAAACTTTATTTATTATATGTTTCCATTCGAAACCTACTTATCAATTTTTATATTATACATTTGGACCATTTGACATACCGACGGGTGTGTAAGGATCTTCTAAAATCAAAATACCCAACACATATGCAATACATTTTCTTACATCATATATATGTGTGTGTTGCTAATATTTTTCATCATTAAATTTGACGAAAGCAAATTTATCATTAAAACTTATTTTGAAGAAAAAAATATTTAAGAAAAACGAAAATCTAACCATTGATTATTTTGTTGAAAAATCGAAATCGATTATGCTAGTAAAGATTCAACATTTGGCCTTATCGAAGACAAGTTTCATCAGTTGAAGACCAACAAGAAGAAAAAATCATCAATATTGAAAACTCGTAAAAATCTCCCAAGGTACGTAGAAAATAATCATCATCAACTCTCTTTTATAAATACGCACCAAAATGTTGTAGAAAGCATATAAAATTTGGGTGAGAAATGGCTTTTAAATTTTTTCCTTCTCAGAACTTTCATAATCTCGTTGTTGTATATCCAGCCATTTTATTTCGAATTGTTTGCATTTCGAATAAGTTTAATAAATCTAAGTTTTATCTATCCAACTAGAAATTCATTTTAAGGGTAAATAATTTTGCATGCAGTGTAACAAAAACAATTATTTTTTTGTTGTTTATATGAATACAGAATTATCAGTTTAGTTTGCATACTCTATATAAATCTATATAAATTTGTTAATGTTGTTGACAAAAAAAATCACTTTATTCCTCGCCACCACACGCACTTGCTTCTACAGTGGTAGAGTGATAGGCTTTATAGCCTTCATATAACCTACCAAGAATCAATTTATAAAGAAGAGATCTGAGATATAACAACCACACGAGTGTTTATTTTAAAATAACAACAAAGTGTGAATGATTTATAAAAAGGTGGTAGCGAACCAAGCAATAAAGTGTCTTCTAGTTTGAATAGAATCGTCTATTCTAATATTATAGGTCTGCGTTAGTAACATGAAGAAACCAGAATTGTACTGTCAAAAAAAAAATAAAGAATCGTTGGTTGTATTTAATATTTAATTGTCAATTCCTAAGAGAAAATTATCACTTGTAAGTTGTAACTAAACTGCCATAACGAAAAAAAAATTACTACTGGTACTGATGTTTTGTGCATGGGTCGATCAAAGTTTCTCCTTTTCATTTAGAAACGATAAAATATTGGTAATCTTTACCAGTACAATTGAAAACTAAGAATGAACCAAACTAAAGCTTTAATAATGATAACTATATCTTTTCAAAAAAAAAAAGTGATAACTATATCTATAATTAGGGTTTGCCAACCGTTATTAATTGTTTTGTTTTAGATTTTGATTTATTATTTTTTGATTTATTATTTTGTTATGGTTACTTATAATATAACATTATATGATTTACGCCATCAATTACCAAAAAAATAATAATTTTTTTAAGGGATATGTATCAGAAAACCTGAAGCCAAATGTCAGAAATAGATAAATTATTAACTTTATATATATAGATACTATCAAAACAAAACTTAGAGAAATATATAAATTAAGCGACATGATATATATTACCTAAAGCTTCCAAAAACATTATATATCTACATGCATATATAACACGGTCTATGTGTTCTCATAATTATTTGCAGACATGTTATGTGGAGGGTAATAACTAATGATGTATTAAGCACATGGGGGAGGGAGCATTAAGCCTATTTGAATTTATTTAGTCCTAATATTCGTATTGTTATGCATCTAGTATATATTATAATATATACTAGTCTATCATTGAAACGATATAGGCCGTCTCTGTGAGTTGCTATTATATTTATTTTAAATTTTATTTTCTAAGACCTTAAATGGAATTCAGACGACTAACTGTAATAGATTGTAACTATATTTGATTAGAACATGATATACTGTATTTTGTTGTTGATATGAGTCAAAATTATAAGTAGCAATTTATATACCTATTTACATTTATAATACGGTCTACTTATCATCATTATTCGTAAAGCATGTTTAGTGTGGAAGGTAGTAATAAGGTGTGTGAGCACATTGGTTATGCTATTATGGTTAAATTAATTGCGTGAGCAGCTTTTAAACCCTCTTGCAATTTATATATATAACTCTATAGCATTTGTATTGGTTATGAGGTTTTAGCATATATTAATACTAGTCCATCACTAAGATATATAGGCCTTCTTTGTGAATTTTGTTATTATATTGAGTGGTTTGCCTTAAAATGCGATAAATGAAGGTAAAAAGAAGAAACGATCAAATCAATACATCTTTTAAAAATGTTTTCTTCCAGTCATATTACATTTTGAGTAGGATATAAAAACTACACAGATTCGATTTCACATAGTATAATTATTTTTGAAACAATGGAAACTAATACTATATCTTTTCGAGTAGGCTACAAGCCTACAACAAGATATCTGCTCTAGAAAGCTTGAAGGTGCAGTTCGGGTCCCTCCTTAGTGGTCGAATCATCTCCTTTGGTCCACTAAAGTCCAACACATACCACTGTTTCTGGATTAATACAATTATCATGACTTAGTCGTCCGACCAGTCTCGAAAATTTAGTTAGAATTAGAAAATGCACTAGCTTTGGTAATTTATCTTTTATCAATGCTTGTAGATTTAATATTTACATATGTAATTATATTTGATATTACTCGGGTCCCTATTTTCAATCAGTCGAAGGAAAGTATAATAAGCCAAACCTTGGACGATGTTCTCTTAACATCAAACCAACAAGAAAAATCAGTTACTAAAACAAACTCATCAGTATCACACCAATTAAGAGATTTAACATTTTTCATAATTATTATGACGACATTGAACCAAACCAAAGCAGTTGGACCAAATTGACTGATGGATAGTTGTGATCAAGTGGGGACATAGCAAACGGTTGATAGAGTCGATGAAATAAACTGTATTCCCCCCCTTTCCATTGATCTCATCATACGTATAAATATACAAAGAGTTTGGTAATCTTGTTACACTTTACATGGGATTGTTATCTAAGGAGATATCCAATCCTAGAATATCGGATAGTATTTGGCATATTCTAATACCCTCCCGCAGTCTAATCGTCGGGTGGTCGGACGGAGAGACTGTGTTTGAATTCATTGAACAACGAAGAAGGAAGGCCTTTAGTGAATATGTCAGCATACTGAGCCGAGGAGGGAACATGCAGAACTCGGACCTGACCCATGGCAACTTTTTCGCGGACAAAGTGAATATCTATCTCGACGTGCTTTGTCCTCTGATGCTTAACAGGGTTGTTGGACAAGTACACGGCACTGACATTGTCACAATACACTAGAGTGGCCGTGGTAATGGGAACTTTGAGCTCAAGCAGGAGATTTCGTATCCAGCAAGTTTCTGCAACAGCATTTGCAACGCCTTTATATTCAGCTTCGGAACTCGACCTTGAGACAGTGTCTTGCCGCTTGGAAGACCATGAGATTAGGTTGTCGCCTAAATAGATGCAGTAACCAGACGTTGATCGTCGTGTGTCAGGGCATCCTGCCCAATCAGCATCCGTGTAGGCTGTGAGGGACATCGATGAGGACTTGTGGAGTTGCAGGCCATGAGACAAGGTGCCCTGGAGGTAACGAAGAACTCGTTTCATAGCAAGAAAATGAGACAGTCTTGGGTCGTGCATGAACAAGCATAACTGATGAACTGCATACTGAATATCAGGGCGCGAAAGTGTGAGGTATTGGAGAGCTCCTGCAATGCTGCGATACAGCGTAGGATCCTTGATCTTGTCACCATCTTCGGCAGATAGCTTTGACTTCAGGTCCACCGGCGTTGAAATCGGCTTGCAATCCTGCATACTTGCACGAACAAGAATGTCTTTAGCATAAGCAGATTGACTTAAGAAAAGTCCACCATTTTTATACTCGACTTTGATTCCGAGGAAGTAAGAGAGGAGGCCATCATCAGACATCTCGAACTCATGTTTGAGAAGCGAAATCAACGTTTGTCTAAGCTTCGGAGAGGATGCTGTGAGAAGGATGTCGTCGACGTACAAAAGAAGATATGCTCGTTCTGAACCCTTATCGAACACATAAAGGGAGTTGTCGCTGCTACTCTTCTTGAATCCCAGTTTGTGAACGAAGGCAGAGAATCGTGAGTTCCATGCCCGGGGTGCTTGTTTGAGGCCGTATATGGCCTTCTCCAATTTCCAGACGTGATGTGGCTTTGTCTGATCCACCATACCTGGAGGCTGATGCATGTATACTCTCTCGTCTAGTTTGCCATGGAGGAAGGCGTTTTTCACGTCTAGGTGGTGGACTTCCCAATCGTTCTTCAATGCGAGATGTAGAACTGACCGGATTGTCACTGGCTTGACGACCGGGCTGAAAGTCTCATCGTAATCCAAGCCTGCTTCCTGAGATTTGCCGTTAGCGACTAGGCGTGACTTGTGGCGCCTGATTGTTCCATCAGCACCTGTCTTATGTTTGTAAAGCCACATGGAACGAACAATATTAGCATCAGGTGGCCTAGGTACTAGACTAAACGTCTTATTCTTAACCATAGCACCGTACTCATCAGTCATTGAAGGGTTCCAATTCGGATCAGAGAGAGCTTGAATATGGCTTTTTGGTAAAGGAGAGATTGTGGAAGCATGAAGAGAGAAGATAGATTTTTGTTTTCTTGTTCCATCCTTGCTCCTAGTAGTCATTGGATGACGCGGAGGACAGACATGAGCATTTGATGGTGCGACAGGGGGGAGATTTGGAGCTGGCGGAGCCGACGCGGGAACTGGTTGCGTCGGTTGAAGAGGTGCTTCCAAGATCTGCTTGAATAATGAAGAAGGCTCAGAGTGATCGAGAAACTGATACTTTACCTCTGATTTTGTTAGAGATTCAGCGGCTGGGAAGATAGACTCGTCAAAGACCACATGACGAGAGATAATGATCTTTCTGGTCTTTAGATCCAAGCATCGATACCCCTTATGATTGGTGGGATAGCCGAGGAACAGAGAAGGAGCAGAGCGAGGAGCAAGTTTGTGAAGGGAAGAGAAGTTTATGTTTGGGTAGCAAAGACAGCCGAAAGTTTTGAGATGATCATAAGTAGGCTTTTTCTGGTAGAGTTTCTGGAAAGGAATAGCGTTATTGATCGATGTTGATGGAAGAATGTTGAGAAGATGAGCAGAACAGTGAAGCGCTTCAACCCAATATATGGGAGAAAGTTTAGCTTGAAAGAGAAGAGTGCGTATGGTGTTGTTGATCGTTCTTATCATACGTTCAGAGCGCCCGTTCTGCTGAGAAGTGTGGGGACAGGAGAAGCGGACGTTGATACCATTCGCAGAGAAGTAGTTTAGAAATTGGGTGTTGTTGTACTCCCCACCATTGTCGCACTGGAAAGATTGAATTGTTGTTTTGAACTGTGTTTTCACAAAAGAAAAGAAGTGAATAAATTTTGCGAAAACTTCAGACTTTCGTCTTAAAGGGTAAACCCAAACGAAGTGAGAGTGATGATCCAGGAATAAGACATAATACCGGATACCACTAATGCTTGGTATTGGTGATGTCCAAACGTCTGAATGAACAAGTTTAAAAGGAGCAGAAACAATTCGGTTACTTTCATGAAATGGAAGTTTAAGATGTTTACCCAATTGGCAAGCTTCACAACAAACTGGAAACTCGCCTTTATTACAAGCAATAAACTGAGAAGAAATCAAAGATCGAAGAGAATTATTGTTGACGTGGCCAAGTCTTTTGTGCCACAAAGCTGGATTAGCAACGACAAAGGCTGAATGGGAGCTCGCCGGTTTATTCTGAAAACAAGGAATGGAGTAGAGGTCTCCGCTGCTCTCACTGCGGAGAAGCGTCTTCTTGGTGTTGAGATCCTTAATAGAAAATCCAAAAGGGTCGAATTCGACCGAACACCAATTGTCATTAGTAAACCGACGAACAGAGATAAGATTTTTAATGATATTAGGAGTAACAAGAACATTTTTCAGAGAGAGAGAGCGAGTTGGAGATGATAGAGAAGAAGAACCAGTGTATGTGATAGGGATGGAAGAACCGTTACCAACTACAACCGACGTTCCGGTGCTGTGTTTAAGAACAGAGTTTAGAATACCTGAGTTTGATGCGAGATGGGCCGTTGCCCCTGAATCCATATACCAATTTGCAACTCCCGGGTCTCCGATGGTCATGGTGTTAAAAGCTTGCGCAAAATCAGTTGTAGGTTGCATCAGATTCCCAGCAAGGTGAGCTTGATCTGGACGTGTTGGTGCAGGGCCGAGTACTCCACGAGGATTGAGTTGAGTCCATGGTGTGGGGTATTGTTGCCAGTTCATCATTGGTGGGAAGTACGGCTGGTGCCAAGTCTGATTCCAGTGTGGAGACCAGTTGTTGTTCCATGGGCGTTGGTTTCCGTAGTTGCCTCTCCCTCGTCCCCTGTTATTCTGTTTTCGATTGTTCCTGTAGTTGCGAGGTTGCGGTTTCTCTGTGTTGACCGTAAGCACTGTCGAAGATGATGGAGTGTCATTGGTCGTTGATGTTTTCTGGCTGCGTTTGAGACGTGTTTCCTCATTGAGAAGCATAGATTTAGCTGTATCGAACGTGGGGAATGGATCCTTGTGCTTAATCACATTGATGATATTATTGTACTTCTCGTTGAGGCCGTTGAGAAGGTACATAACAAGTGTACGATCGTTGACTGGAGTATCAAGGTTGGCGAGGAGATCGGAGGTTGATTTCAAGGTCTGGCAGTATTCATGGACGGAGCGATCGCCTATCTCGGTTGTGCGAAGGTCATGATCCAGTTGGAGTGCCCGTGCTTCTTTGTTGTTTCGGAACTGATTCTCGATGCGAAGCCAAATATCCCTAGCAGTGCCTCCTGTTTTGAACACGCTGCGAAACAGTTGTTGCTCAAGAGTCCCGTAAATCCAGAGCTTCACCAAACCGTCTCGTTTTTGCCACGGTGTGTCATCGTCGTTTGCAGGAACAGAGGTACCATTGACATGGCCGAGGACGTCGAAAGCAAGGCAGTGAGTGAGAAATAATTCTCTCCGAGCATCATAATTGTGATCTTGGTAATCAAGTGTAATCGGGATGTGGGACTTGATATTATTTACCCCGAAAGCACGTTCAACGGCGTTTTGGGCAGCCATTGATGATTAAAAAAAAAAATTGCAGAGATGAGAAGAAGAAGAAGAGAAAGGTCTCAGAAGCTTTTAAGCTCTGATACCATGAAATAAACTGTATTCCCCCCCTTTCCATTGATCTCATCATACGTATAAATATACAAAGAGTTTGGTAATCTTGTTACACTTTACATGGGATTGTTATCTAAGGAGATATCCAATCCTAGAATATCGGATAGTACTTGGCATATTCTAATAGTCGAAGCCACACAAGACGGACCAAAATTGTCTAAGGACAATGACTTTTTGTAACGACACTTCAAATTCAAGGATATTTACATAAATTTCGTCGACATATATGTCAAAGATATAAAGGAACATCACGTGAAAGTCGAATATTTTTGATCTTATCATTTGTCGTGCAAAGTACAAGGTTTTATCTAAACTTGATTTGGGATTGTCAAAAAAACCTCATTATTTTGTAATTCATTTTCACATGTATATTCAAATACAACTAAGCTTCCCTTCTACATAGTAAAACAATTATACTGGGTGAAAACAAAAGTAAACGTCTTCTAAAGAGGTATGTTACTTATACGTGAAAGTGTACGAACTTTCGGATTGTATCGTAATACTTTTTTGTTTCATATTAGTTGTCGTTTTGGGTTTATGCATACATTTTAAGAAAATATTTAATTTTATATGTTTTCTAACCATATTTCAAACGACAAAAAATTGAATATATAATATTATCAATAAATTTTGCATTGAAAACCAAAAGCGATATTTATTTTAAAACAAAAATTTTACCTTACAACAACAAACAAGTAATTTAAAAAGGAAGGAATATAAAATAGTAAACTATATATTCAATCTTCACAAGACAAACAAAAATGGACGAAAGTGGATCTGGAATGTTAAAATAGTAAACTATATATCTAATCAATCGACCACAAACATACATGTTCCTAAACAAATCAATGAGCTAGTTGCAAAAAATGTTACCTCCCTTACATTTCCTACAATCATTAAGGGTCTAACTGATAATCATCAGAGGAACATTAGAAATAATAGGAAAAAAATTTGTAGAAATTTTTTTTTAGGAATAAGAAGGAATGATTATTCTTTATACTATTTAATAAAGAACAATATTATTCTATATTCATTTGTAATAAAAGGAATAAAGAGGAACAAAAAGGAAAAACTATTCTTTATAAATGGTAAAATAAATTAGAAACTTTAGAGAATTCGTTATTTCTCTTCATTCTTTGGTCACCAGTTAGACCCTAAAAAATCTTAGATTATGTGGTTGAGACAAACGGACCCTACAAAATGTCGCAGAGCTTCAGCTAACAATTAAACATCTAACTTGTAAATGTTCCAAAAGCTTCACATCCAAACAACAAATACTCTTCACCTCATCAGCATTTCATTTAACTCTTACCCATACTTAAGTCCAACCTTTCACATCGTTGTTATAAAATATATAGTTCATGCTTCGACCAAAAATTGCCAATTTTAAGAAATAAAATAATTGTTTGTCTTGTCATCTTTGACAATACCAAAATCTCTTACCTATAGATCTGATCCAGCTTCTTTTCTGCTCCATTTTTAATGATGGCGAGATCTAAGGTTCAAAATCATATTGTTGGGTGTTTTTGGTTATTATATGTTCATGATCGACTACTATCAAAGATGATAACCACCATGGTGATGGCTTCCGTCACACAAACCAACAGGAAAATGAAAAGAATGAAAAATTTGTTCGATTCAGCAGTAAATAGCATAATGTTATAACACAATGTTTCAGTGAACTTGTATATTAATAGTGTAGATGGATCATGTTTGTGAAGGGTATGACGCCACCAAACGTTGAAAATAATATAAAAATAGACAAAAAACTTTGGTAACTAGTCGGACACAATTATAACTGGACAGAGCAAGTAGAGTGGCCTAGAAGGTACTTAGGTAATTACCTTAGTTTTAATTATTACTTTAAGGTGTTGAAACACACAATTAGAAAAATGGTAGAAAATAGTTGATTGACGAAAATAATTTGCCAGTTACTCCAAGATTTAAAATTTATTACTGAACTTGCTGAGTGAAGGGACAAAATTTGCGATTTTATTTTTAAGAAATTGTAAATTTGGTACAAATCTGTGAAATTGAATGACTCATTCCGTCTCTTCACCAACGATTATAAAATCGTATCTGTTACGTATGATTTAGAATATGATTTTGTGTAGTTGCACTACAAGTGGTGTACGTTTGAATGCTATTTAATTGTTCAAATGAGACTTCAAACAAGGAGAGATATACTTAAAGTTTCTTTCTTCAAATGGGCTGGACGTAGCTTAATTCTATTATGTAGATTTTTGTATCATTTGATTATTCGAGTGTGTAAATATCAGAAGATTCAGAACAAATGTAATTTTACAAGTTAAGAATAACATATTAAATTCCTGTAATACATTGATTAATCCCGATTATAGAAGTCTATGCCGTTGACCCGTTGGTTAACATATTATATTTGCCAAATAACTCATGAAATCTTGTACTGTATTTCGAAATAAAACATACAACTTAGTAATACTTAAAAAATATAAAAATATACTTAAAAACATAGCTATGTAAAAAGTTGAAAAACCCAATACCTAACATGTGGTTAAGCTGACAAAGGGACCGTTTATTTGAAATTAATGCTTTTATACTAGGCAGCTTCGACGACGTTAGAAAATAAATACTCCACAAACAAGTGTGTTTATACATGATGTAATTTTTAATTATGTCCACACATTTTAATAAAGTATTGAAAATTGTAGTACTATCACATTATTATTTTAAATTATGCTTTTGCGATTCAAGACTGGAAACATTTTTCTTTCTAAGGTCATCTTTAGCCCATAGACCCTTGGGGTCTTTTATTTTATTACTCCCTACGTTTCATTTTAATTGTCGTTTTAGACTTCGACACACATATTAAGAAAACATTTAATTTTGTATATTTCCAAAATAAAAACACAACTACCAATACACCTAACCACATTTCAACCAATAGAAAAATAGATTAAAATAAAAAATCAATAAATTTTGCATTGAAACTATAAAACGACACTTATTTTGAAACAAAAATTTTACTCTACAACGATACTTAATCTGAAACGGATGGAGTATTATTTATTTTTGATTTTTATCTGTTTTAAAAGAAAAAATTAAACTAATCGCGGACCGACACGTATCAATGGGACCCGTGAACAGTGCAAAAAACGGTTCTTATTTAAGAGTTTTAGGAACCATATTTTGCACTGTTCACGGACCCTACATATTAATGTAGTCCGTGAACAATGCAAGAGACCCTTAAGAATCCCCAATAATCATGCTCTAAAAAAATCCATGCCATAGTGGTATTGGCATGTGAGATTCCCGAGTAGTGTGGCCTAGACTCGCGTGACCGCTCTTATTGCTTACCCCCAAAGATTATGCATCAACGGTCATAGATTCGATATTGCATTAATTTAAACCACAGCTATATAGGTAGAAAAGAAAAGTTTTAATAATAACTCTCTAAATGTAAGCGGTGGCATTTTCAACTTTACAACTACAATTATGTTCAAAAAAAAAAGAAGAAATTACAACTACAATTCACGCGTAAACTGCATTGTGTACTGTTTGTTCTTATTTTGGCCTTTCATATAAGATAATTTTAGAAATAAACAAAACATATTGGTATGGTGTTGTAGGATTAATATGCTACTTTCGACTCTTAATTCCACTGCAAGATTAATGATTAAGTGGATAATCCAAATCAGAACTAAACAGTGATTAATATCGAGTTGTCCATAATGAAATGAGGAACATGATTTGATGCAGCGTGGCAGAGTGGATATGATATTGGCTTACGTCTAATCAACTTTCAACCTTTGTTTATTCTCCACAATGCTTCTAAATCCGAAACATACCTCTAATCGGTCGAGGTAGACTATAAACCGGATGGATAGCAGGTCTGGTTTAAACCGGTGAAATTTTGAAAAGTTCAGCTAGTACATGAAAAAATGATAAATTGATGTAATCTATATAAATTCAATGAAAAATTTAATATATTTTTCCATCTGAAAATATTCATTCATGGTGAAATACAAAATTTGATACATAAACTAACGAATATCGTCATATCCTAAAAAATAAATGCCCAAAAAAAAGCAACTAAAATCCACATCAGAGCAATATACAATGACATTTTATATATAAAAATTAAATATCTTATATAAATTACATGTACATACTATGTTATAACCTTTTCCTTCTAAAATTATTATACGATAATAAAATATACCTAATTTTATAATCTTAAAGCATAGCTTTCTAAAAATGCATGTTATATTCCGTTAAACTATATAACATAATACTCCTTCCGTTTCATTTTAGTTGTCGTTTTAGACTTGGACACACAGATTAAGAAAACATTTAATTTTGCATATTTCCAAAATAAAAACACAACTACCAATACACCTAACCACATTTCAACCAATAGAAAAATAAATTAAAATAAAAAATCAATAAATTTTGCATTGAAACTATAAAACGACACTTATTTTGAAACGAAATTTTTTCTCTACAACGATACTTAATCTGAAACGGAGGGAATATGATTTACACTCTCGTCTATTTTATTAATATAAAAATACAGGACAAACCTACCATTTTATTACTGCGTGATTTATATAAAATGTCACTAACCTATATTTATTTCTAAGAATTTCATTAAGGTATTTTTCGTTACATGGACACTAAATCACTGGAATAGAAGACATTTTCACACATAAGATTATTCAACCATTAAATATTATGTAATAATAAATATTTATTTTTAATTAAAAATCTTATATTTCTGAATTTTTATTATTTATATAACTAATTAAATTTGAAACTATCATTAAACTATTATATAATTATTAATTTATCCTTTTAAATAAAAGTAAATCTCTATAATGCTTAATATAATAAATACTTAAATTAATTATATATTTTAATTTTTTTATTACTTTAAGATAATTATGGTAATTTGACATAAATTCTTAATATTTGCATCCAAAACTTAAGAAAAATAAATAATGATTTTTTATGAAAACAGACATCATTTGATTATATAATGGATTAAATTACAATTAATATTTTTAAATTTATTATATACTTGCAGATTACATTTTATTTATATAACATTAAAATATCTTTAATCAATGCAAAATAAATAAATACTTAAATATTAAAAGTATAAAATGATACAAATTAAAAATATATGAATATATGTTTTTTTGTAATACATATAGTATTTTATAATATTTTAAATCAATGTAATAAATCTTAAAATTATACCAAATAATTTATAAAAGTGTAATGACTTTATCTTAACGATTTTCTGACCATTCCAATTTAAAACTTTGTAATCTAAATTTGAAACCGTTAGCTGGTCTTCCCAATATTAAAATTAATATTATATGAAATCCAATTATTTTTACAAATATTTATTTATATAGTATTTAAGTTAAAATCACAAAGTACTCGAATCCGATCTGAAATATCTAAACAAAAGTCCAAACCGGAGTAATAAAATACCTGAACAGGTATTGAGTTAGGAAATATTGTATATTCAAACCCGAACATGTTATATCTAAATCCGAATGGATATCCGAAGATAACGAATATATGTATACTTAATTCTATATTCCTAGTTTAGTTCTCTCATTTTATTTAAAATATTTATTGATGCTGCATGTGGTTCAAGATCAGATAATATACATATAACTGCGGAAAATAATTTATTACACACTTAAAATGCATGTAATTTTTAATTTATTTATTAACAAAAGTTGCATTCAAAATTTCAAAACAACAATTAAATTAGTATCTTTCTATTTTCAAAGTTTTATCTCTAAACTTATTAATTGTCCGACCAATAAAAAAATTCAAATTTTTTAAAAATCAAATAAGTTATTAGTAAAATTTTGAAATAGAAAAACTTGAGCAACAAAGAATTTGAATATATTTGTTTCAAAATCTAAATATCTGAATCGATCCAAAATAACTGAACTTGAATTAATAATATTTAAACTTGTTCTGATATATAAAAATACATAAACGGATTACTCATTATCAAAATATTCAAAATTTTAAAAATACCCGATACAAACTCGAACATGTACCAAAAAACGTCCAGACCAATATCTCATTGCTCCATAATAACGTGTACTATGGGATCCCTTTGGTGTTGAAAGAGGATATTGTTTCTCAACTTCTATTTCTTCCACCCCGCAAAGAAGTTCAAGAGATCTCTGCTTTCTTCTCTTGCTTGATATCTAATTTTAATGTAAAGCTATGTGTTTACTCATATTACAATCAACTTCAGAATTATCTGAATGCTGATCCAAAACCGTTAATTATTCAAAATGAAGGAAATATGCATGAACCGGTTATGTATCATGAACCGGTTATGTATAACGTTTGATTAGTGATACAATCAAGATTTATATTAACCTTCCTTGTATCCCCCGTGTATCCATAATTTACGCATGGGTCCTACGTGTTTCCAAGAAATTCAGAGCCGTGAAAAGAGAACTAAACAAAAGTGTAAACCGATCAGAAAGGTATCTGATGCTGATTTAGATAAATAAAAGAATCTCAATGAAGAAAAATAGTAGACTTTAATCACCAAATTAGTTTAGTCGATGAAGTCATTAGAGATTCTCACACATCACTATTTCAATATTTCATATAGTACTAAATAAAACCAAAAAAATAAAGAAAGACAGCAAGTAGGACCCACCAATAAAACTTGCTATAAATATAGGAAGCTCCTTTACTTGTCTCAGCAAAGCTTCTCTCCATCTCTCTCTCTCGCCTATCATCCTTTTCAGTACGCCATCTGATTCAGACATATCTGAAACCCCATAACTCATAAAGCTTACTCTTTTTCATTATCTCTTTACTCCACAAAGTTTTGTTCTTTACCCAAGAAAAACAGGATGGTTGACGTTGGACGGAGAATGACCGGTCTCCGGCCAGCACACGCGGCGGGTCTCCGCCGTCTCTCTGCTCGTGCCGCCGCACCAACGACCCCAAAGGTCAGGAACAGTCTCCTCTCTTTCTCATCTCTCGCCGACCAAGTTATCTCACACTTGCACACTTCGAGGATCCAAGTCCAACCGGGTCTAACCGACGCAGAATTCGCCCGAGCCGAAGCTGAGTTCGCATTCTCTTTCCCACCGGATCTCCGCGCCGTCCTCTCCGCCGGTTTACCCGTCGGCGCCGGATTTCCAGACTGGCGTTCTCCTGGAGCTCGTCTCCATCTCCGAGCCATGATCGATCTTCCAATCGCCGCCGTGTCGTTTCAGATCGCGAGAAACACTCTCTGGAGTAAATCTTGGGGCCCGAGACCGTCTGACCCGGAAAAAGCCTTACGGGTCGCGAGAAACGCTCTCAAGAGAGCTCCTTTGATGATTCCCATTTTCGATCACTGCTTTATCCCTTGTAGCCCGTCTTTAGCGGGTAACCCGGTTTTCTACATCGACGAAACCCGGATTTTCTGTTGCGGGTCGGATCTATCTGATTTCTTCGAGCGGGAGTCTGTTTTCAGAGGATCCGATTCGTCTCCGGATATTCTGACTAAGCAGCGTTCGGTGAGCGAGAAGTCTGCCAGGTCGTCGTCCTCGTCTAATTATTCTAGACTGAGCTTAGATTCGGGTCGGGTTCGTGGGTCGGGTACACCAAGATGGGTGGAGTTTTGGAGTGACGCAGCGGTGGATCGACGCCGGAGAAACTCGTCTTCTTCGATGTCTTCTTCTTCACACTCTTCCTCGCCGGAGAGATACTTAGACTTACCTCGATCAGAGACACCGAAATGGGTCGACGATTACGTGAACCGGATCGGGTCGGTTCTAAGAGTAGGCGGGTGGAGCGAGTCCGACGTAGACGATATTGTCCACGTGTCAGCATCTGGTTTCTTTGAAGATGAGATGGTGATTTTAGACAACCAAGCGGTCCTTGATGCATTGCTACTGAAAGCGGGTCGGTTCTCGGAGTCGCTCCGTAAAGCTGGATGGAGCTCCGAAGAAGTGTCGGACGCACTTGGTTTTGATTTTCGACCGGAGAAGGAGAAGAAACCGGTTAAGGAACTGTCTCCTGAGGTCGTCAAACGAATTGGGAAACTTGCCGAGTCAGTTTATCGGTCATGATGATAATTCCCGACGGAGATTCTTTTCCGTTTATTAAAAAAAATACAGCAATAGTTTTAACATTTTCAAAAGGTTTTAATATATGTAATCTTGCATTTACCCCCTATTTTATTAGTAGACAAAAAATGGGAGCGTGTTCGAGTATGGTTAACAAAATACATTGAATATTAATTTATAAATCCAGAATTTTACACTAGTGTAGTTATTCTCTTAAATTAACCTGTCTACAGCTAATTTTGCTTTGGAGGTAGGGGCTGATTAATTAGTTTTAGTTTTTGGGTGATTTTTAAATTAATTAATTTTAGTTGAGGTTCATCTGTGGAATATACTGGAAAATCTTCAAAAAGAAGCACTAACGCGCACGTGTGACGACTTTCCGAAACAAAAACTTATCGGGTCCCGCGAAGGATGGCGAAACCGACGTCGTTTTCTTAACGCAACGCTGTCTTTCATTACCCTACTATTGTACGATATCGAAGGACGTAACTAAAACTCTGAAATGATTACTTAACCACGAATCGATAAATACAAAGTATCATTATTTCT